>WNWK01008960.1:22500-37500 GCA_009830355.1 Cherax destructor
GACGAGGTTGGTAGACTGGACATGTTTACACCGACAACCATCTTGGAACATCCAGTGGAGGATGGGGTGCATCAATCCCTTAGCCTGCCTGGCTGATTAGCAGATGGAGCAACAAGCCTCCATTTCTTGCGCTTAGTGACTCACATGGGTTTAGCGCTTCACAAAGTAAATTAAATTATTACCAGTGCGGGCATCTATCTTGAGCGGCCATCTTGAAACAAAGGCAAATCTGGATGCGCTATACTCTAAGGCCACCAGGGTTGACAGAACTTTACGTAGTCTTCTGTCTTCACCTGACCCTGGGGCAACCATAAAAAAATGTGTCAGCCATGTACAAAAATGTGGAAGAGAGACAGCGATATAGCAGTGATAAGGTAAACCACTGCTAGAAATTAGAATGGCGAACAGCCTGAGTGAGGGAAGGAGGTTGGACTCGCCCAGCAAGGTGTGGTGCTGGGTGGCCCGTTGGTGCCTTCTACTCTACATCACAGTGGCTGGCTTACTAAGCCACAAATCCAGCCTTATCCACACAGGATTTGCAGCATCATATGGATGACGAAACTGCATTGATATAACCGTATAGAGCCTGCAGCGAAAGGCTTAAACCTGTGCCTTAAAACTGGTTTAACTCTATTTGCTTAGTGTCGGCTAAGCTGAACACCATGAAGGCAGGATATTCCTACGAGGCATGGAACCACTTGCTGGTCCACACAAGGCTTCTAACCCAGACTGGCTTAGCCTCTAAAGCTGGCATACTGCACATTGTCTGATCCTCGCCTCAACGGCTTGGAAGGATGATTGACAGGCAGGTAATAACAGATAACAATAAGGTCTTACCTGTTGTTACTAGGCGCTAGTTTAACAAGCCATAACACAGTTCGTCCTTAACCCTAGTATCTACAACGCTGCAGAGTATGTGTAGTCACTCAGTATTCATTAGTCTGGGAGGTAAACACTGATTAACCGATGAGCGTGGGTAAATGAAAGCGAGGTGCCAGGCCTCATAGCATCTTGTAGCGAGGTGCCAGGCCTCATAGCATCTTGTAGCGAGGTGCCAGGCCTCATAGCATCTTGTAGCGAGGTGCCAGGCCTCATAGCATCTTGTAGCTAGGTGCCAGGTCTTGTAGCATCATGTAGCGAGGTGCCAGGCCTCGTAGCATCATGTAGCGAGGTGCCAGACCTTGTAGCATCATGTAGCGAGGTGCCAGGCCTCGTAGCATCATGTAGCGAGGTGCCAAGCCTCGTAGCATCATGTAGCGAGGTGTCAAGCCTCGTAGCATCATGCAGCGAGGTGCCAGACCTTGTAGCATCATGTAGCGAGGTGCCAGGCCTCGTAGCATCATGTAGCGAGGTGCCAGCGTCGTAGCATCATGTAGCGAGGTGCCAGGCCTCGTAGCATCATGTAGCGAGGTGCCAGGCCTCGTAGCATCATGTAGCGAGGTGCCAGGCCTCGTAGCATCATGTAGCGAGGTGCCAGGCCTCGTAGCATCATGTAGCGAGGTGCCAGACCTTGTAGCATCATGTAGCGAGGTGCCAGGCCTCGTAGCATCATGTAGCGAGGTGCCAAGCCTCGTAGCATCATGTAGCGAGGTGCCAAGCCTCGTAGCATCATGTAGCGAGGTGCCAGGCCTCGTAGCATCATGTAGCGAGGTGCCAGGCCTTGTAGCATCATGAATACACATGGCGGGATAATAGCTCTCGCACCTAATTTTCCGATAGGATATCACTAATTTATCTAGGGTGCCCACATTGCTGTCAACACTTGCTAGGTGTTGAGTAATCTGGGTAAATGAAGAGCCATTGCCTATGTTGTAGACATTTATTGTGGACGTGACTGGGGAGCCTGCTAGCAGAGTATCTAGCCTGCTAGCTGAGTATCTAGCCTGCTAGCTGAGTATCTAGCCTGCTTAGCGTCTGATTCAAAACTGAGCTGGTAGGCCGGACACAAAAGTGCTCAAAGTGCTAGCGAGCCTATGACATCACTCGAGGAGACAGCTGGCTAACCATCTCTGACACAGAGGCGGCTTCTAGGAACACTTCCGTCATTCGGCGAGGGCGAGGTCCTGGGTTCGATTCCCAGCCAGGCCAGAAACATTGGGCGTGTTTCTTTACACCTGTTGTCTATGTTCCCCATCAGTAAAATGGGTACCTGGGTGTTAGTCGACTGGTGTGAGTCGCATCCTAGGACACTGACCTAATCTGCCCGAAATGCTCAGCATAACAAGGGACTTTCTATATAGTAGTATGTCACTGATGTCAGCTAGGCCTGTATACCATGTACATGTACTTGTAGTAAAATAAAGATATTATTATTATTATTATTATTATTATTATTATTATTATTATTATTATTATTATTATTATTATTATTATTATTATTATTGTTCAAGGAGAGGCGAGGCTGGCCACCAGGACCCTGGAGGGCGGTCCAGAACGTCCCCAGATAATCCACTTCCCATAGCGATCAGCACCACCACTGAGGCTCACAATGGATTCGCTCTGCTGACCTCGCCGTGTGCAGTCACAGCAGCTCCTACTCTCATCAGTCTCCCTACGATCCCCGTTGGGGAGGGGAACCTCTACCTGCTCGACGATGTTCGCACATCGTGTTAAGATCAAACCAGCCAGTGGTGTTATAAATGACGACTAAACTATCACTTGCTGCCGCTATAAGGACCTGCCTACAGCTTAAATTCACAGCGATCCACTCACTCAAGGACTCCTTTATTGTCGTCTGTATCGACGACATTGAAGCAGCTGAACTTATGGACGACACTGCAGTGAATACATTGCGAGACCGACAATTCAACATATCATCGTCTCTCTCCTTGCTGGCGAAACGTTCAGATTGTGTTAAACAATTAGATAAGATAATCACATCCTTACCAACGGATGAACCGAAGACCTGGGCCTCTGTAGACACCATCACACTAATTCCCAATGCCTCATCTATAATCAAAATCACCTTTTCAACCATAGATATGGCTACCCAAGCGCTCTCTAATGGACTAGCTATTTCACATTACCACATACATCCACGACACATAGAACCTGAACGTTTTGTTCATGTCTCTCTCTGTTGGAACCGTTACTCTTACCAACACTCAACCAAGGACTGTCCCATTAAAGACAAGAAATTCTGTTCGACCTGTGGAGAAGAAGGTCATGACTTCAAAGCCTGCACCACCACCAATGCCACTCCAACATGTCTTAACTGCAGCCAAATGTCTTAACTGCAGCCAAATGCCCACTACGAAAAGAAGTAATGTCGAAGAAACCAAGAAGAACAGCCCCAGATCGCCGACATACCCCTGCCATTTCAAAACTCCAGTCGGACACCACCAGAATTCTCCAAGCCACACAGCAGTCATCTCTATCCAGCAACTCCCTCTCTGCACTCCCTGACGCTGCTCCCTCTAAGGTGCTGTACTCACCTAGTTGTGGTTGCAGGAGTCGATTCATAGCTCCTGGCCCCGCCTTCATAGCTCCTGGCCCTCGCACCTCCCCAATGCAGCAAACCCAGGCACATTCAACACTGCAATTAACGAACTATTCCGTCTTAACAACATGCAGACATTCAACTTTCCTGACTCGCCAGCATCACAGGACTTCCTCAAGATTATCCCAAACATCGTTAACTTCACATCAACTTCAAGCCCAAATCTTGACTCTGCCCAAAAAAAAACACTCCTGAGTACTACCAATGACCACTATCATATCTCAACAACCACCGACAACCAACCAGACCACAAATGCTCTAGACTCCCAGCCTCCTCTCGACACAATCACAGTAGAAACAATTGTACCAGAATCTTCTGACGAATCCGCCAACGAAGCAGACAGCGACGACTCCAGCACACCCTCTTGGGAAAACCTTCCTTTCTACACCTCTCCCTCGAATGCTGACACCATGACCTGCTCTGAACTCTACAAAGGCCTCGGTACTGGAACAGTCAAGTATGCCTGCAAATCACCTCTTCACTTCATACTCACCCAAGTTCTTGAGTTCATCAAGCCTCTTCGTTTCACTTTTGTCAACAAGACAAAACTATACCACCTCTCCAGGAGCAGCTTCAAGAAGTTTGAAAATGGCTCAACTGCAAACCTACCTCCTCAACTACTACAATAACTCCCACCTGTCTGCTGCCCTCTGATGTTCCTATCTGCCTGCCCTCTCTTGCGACATAGAAACTGCCAGCTCTCAAGACTCAAGACCTCACCACGAGTCTGTTGCATACACAGCTGGCTCTCTTCCAGTTTTTCTCAAGTCTGTCCCACGAGCGCGTTACTGCTGGGTTAAGCCCTGGCACTTTTTCTTCGACTGTGGACACTCCTCTCCATCGCTATTCGCCTGTCCAGTCTTCCCAGCTCACCCCACATGGGGGCTTACCTAAACTCTCTTGATATTGGCTCACAATGAAATGAGACAGATAATTCCTCTTCCCTCTGCCTAGGAGTTGAAATTTACTAATAGGGAAAATATCCCCAAATAAGGAGGCCGAATGTAGAGAGGGGCAAGGGTGGGAGTATTTACATTCGATCCGAGGAAGACAAAAAATCTAATTCCTTGAAAAGACCAAAAACGCCCAATACTGTGACTGGAACAATACACAAATAACCCGCACTTGGACCATTGTAAATGGTCCTACTTGGACCATTTACAAAGTCAAGAGCCTCTTCGTCTAATTACAGTACACCAGCATTGAAAATTTATGTACGATCGAGTGAGACATTCTCAAGTCATAAATTAAATCCTTGAGGTGAAAATATAATTCAGGTAATCACAATAAGGTTCCTATGCGAGGATACCTAATTAAGGTTTATTATTTTAATAATGCTGTACTGTAAATTGTGGTATTAGAGATCAGCGGCCCTGGGAACCATAGTTCCTGTGTTCTTTGAGCCATGTTTCATTTGTTTTGCGTTTTTTTTTTAAAGCAAATACGCTGGTACTACGTACCAGCGTATTTAAGCAAACGCATACATATACACTCACACGTACACACATACATACGCTAATATTCAAGTACGAAATTAATTACACTAACATGAGCGTGAAAAGTTAACAAGAGAAGCGAATGTCTTACTCTCACGGGAGACGCTGTTATCCCTAAACTTGGCTGGCTGCAGCCTCCACACGTACAGTAAAGATTCTTCGTCGACCGTCGTACGTTGGTGCCCCTCTGTGTTGATGAACCCCACGGTGGGTAACCAGAGGCTCATCATGCTTGTGTAGTTCACCTTATTGAGTCTGTGGTTAGTCTTCAGGTTACAATAAATGAGTCGATTATCGAACCAAATCATTTGAATCATATAAGACACCTGCATCACCATCTGCATGGTGTAGATGTTGGTGAACTCGATACTAATGTTCAAAGTTAATGGCAAGTTCGCGCTGCCTTTTTTATCACCTATTTCTGGCGGCAGATCCTTGTTGTAATCTTCCGGGAACCTGATGAGCTCACAGCCAACCTCATCGCTGTGATCGAGACAGTCGTACTTGTGGTCACAACGGTTCTCAAGGGCTATGCATGTCGCATCATCACAGGTATAACTGCTAGCCGCACAAGGCGTGAGAACGAGGGTCCGTGAACCTTCTCGTTGGTCACAAACTGTTGTCTCAAGATACCAGACACGACGCCCCATGGGCATTCCGAAAGGAGCGTTGGGGTCTAGCCTGGCTAGTGTCTTGTTTGTCACTACGTTGATCCACAACCAGTCGTCATCCACCTTCCGGATGTGGTACTCTCCATATCCTTTAAAATATAGATCTCCCAGATCCTCTTGGAAGGCACTGTAGTGGACATTGCGGTCTTCTAACTCACATGTCCCCAGAAAGGAGAAGATTTGTAGCTCGGGAATTCACATATTGCGCACCTTTCGTTCAAGGCGCAGTCAATATCTGCTATGCCGGATTGTTCAATGATGGCGCAGTTCTCGTAGAACAAGCCATTAGGTTCCCCAACCTTCCAGGCTACAGATGAGGCAATGGTGTTGTCATAGTGTGTGACCCATATACCATCGTGCATAACGTCAGTGATTGAAGTCCAGAAGTATCCACTGCACATAAATAAGTCTAGCTGATCAGGCCAAACACGATAGGAGAGATTGTACCAGAAGTTAACCTCATTCATGGTGGTCGGAAGAGGCAGGTGAGAGCCCAGAGCCTCACAGATGTAGAACGCCTGAGGTTTTGACAGTTTGGGGAACCCAAAGTATATAATGTCTGTGACTTGTGGGCAGAAGTACTCAAGAGAAGCTTGATACTCCGTGATATTGTGAAGGTCCCAACCTCCGTCCCAGGATATGTAGTTACCCTGGGGATCGTACTCGCAGGCGGCCATGTCCGCTATCATCTCCATGTTCAGTACACAGTCCCACATGTTAACCTGAAAAAGGTAAGAAAGGGAATATCATGATAAATTTCCACAAGTTTTTAACTGGTCACAAACGAGTTCACATGAAGGTAATATAACAGAAAATAAGATGAATATTCTTTATTTCGATCTCATAATGAGACCCTCTTAAGCATTTTAAAAATATGTTCATGAAATTAAACTTATACATGAAGACGGATCACATGACCTGAGTCAGGTCACATACTTTCAGTCACATGAAGGTTTCCACTGAGCTTCTGAAATGTTGAAATTGGGTCCTGATGCAATCACATCTGAATTAAAGATTTTGTAAACTTAAATATATTTTACTGTATAAAATGAAAGCTGTTTTTTCCTGTAAAAACTATGCATCTTATTCTAAAATTTCTGTAAATCTGCTGAACCCGCTTTCATTTTTAACAAATTTCTTATATAGTTGCACTAGTGAATAAATTTCTACACAATTTTTCCTATGTATGATTGGCTACAATTCTTGCAAGTGTCGCTCGTTTTTTCAAAACCTGTAATTACACAATTACATATGTTATTAGGGTTGAGGTGCAATTATTTTGTGAGTATTGATTACATTTTTGTGTCCTTTCACGTGTGTCGTGGTAAGGGCTTAACCAGTATTGGATTCTCTTAAGTTGCGTAAATTTTCTTATCGGCTCTGTAATAACTGGTATCAACTCTTGCTTAACCTGTTTTTATGAAATCCATCCTGGACAGCATTTGTATTGTGCTTTGGTGATGGTGATTTCCTGTTCAGTGTTTTGTAGCGCATCGTCTGAGTGCACGTAGAAGCAATCCCAAGACTTCACTTTCATTATCTTATCTGAATGGTGGATAATTAAGTGCAAGTAAATGGACCAGTGTAAAGGTTTATGGTAAGTAAGGAGCTCTAGTTAAGAGAGTCTCTCAGGCTGTGATTACACCCAGGAAGAGTAACATCTCCTTTTCCTCATATTCTATTTTAAATCTAATGCTGTGAACTAGACTTTTTTAATGGTTTCAAGGGTTGTCAGTCCTCTCTGCAGATGGTACAAACGTTATTAACATATCTGTGAACTTAATCAAATAACATGACTTATATTCTATGGTAATATATTACGTTGAAAGTTCTCGAAGTGATTAGACAGGAAGGGTACGATGGTCTTTTTCATCTTTAACTAACGACCAGACTTTTAATGGTAAAATATTTGTCAAAGAAAGAAAGCGCAACGTAAGACATGAATAATTTAGCTGGATTAACAATTTAAGACACAAGAAGTGACTGGTCACTGATGTTCCATCACTGTTTGCTATGAAAATTAATTCATCGTCAACGAAACTGAATATTTTTGTCGAGTGTAGGTGAAGAGTTCATATTATCTTGTTGAAATGTTGCGAACGCATGATTCTGCATTTGAAGACGTACTAAGAAAGGAAGTGAGTAACTGTTAAGTCATTTAGCTAGTTAGAGAATGAATGTCGACTTGATATGATGTGCTTGAAGGGTATGTTGACTTGTTTACTTTTGTGCTATCTGATCTCTTCAACATGGTTTCCAAACACTATTGTCGACATGCTGGTGTTATTTAGACCTTCCTTTCTTCAATGGAGTTATTTATTACTGGTACTGTTACTTTCGGTCCCCAAATCAAAAGCTATCATCGCTCTATAGACTTTGAAATACTCAGACTTTAGATTCTTCTGTTCTTCAAAACTCCACTAATACTTTACCAACAGTACCAGACCTTCCTTTGTGTGTGCCAGGATCTAGTCTCACTCAGGCTCTGTCTCATAACTAACCTTGTGGGCTCCCTCATACCTACTCTTAAAACTACGTATGTGGCCTGCCTCCACTGTATCCTCGTCAACGTCCTAACCATCCTGAGGCTTAAGACGCACCTAAGTTTCCCCGTCTTCTAATAACATGTTCATTTTCCACTATAATGTAACTTGTCCATAATTACTATCGCATTTGCTTTGTCTGTTTCGTATGATGAAGCTTGCTCAGACCTCTACAACATAATTATCCTCAAAGATTTGTTAAGTTATACCATGAATTAAGGAAAGATCTGAGACTTCACCTTACGAAACAGACAAACAAATGCGATAGTAATTATGGACAAAGTAGATTATAGTGGAAAAATGAACATGTTATTACAAGACAGGGGACCTTACGTGCCTCTTAAGGAATGCTTCCAGGCATTCTGAAGATTCTTCTGTCTATTTAACATCCTGAGTACTCTGTTTCCAACCTCTCCAAACAGTTTATTCCCGTCTACCCTTTCAGTTCCTCTGAGTATCTTGTATACTGTTTCTTAAGTCTCTCATGCCTTTAGCTCTGGAACAAGCCTCAGTACATACCAGTACACTTTCTTAACATACTTTATCAAGTGTGGGTTCCATGCTGGTGCTGCTTTCTCTAAGACAAACTTGTATAAAAGGCCCGGAATGGATCTTTGTTGATAATTATTATTAATAATATTATTATAGTAATGGGAAAGCGCTAAACTCGTAGGGATTATACAGCACCTGGGGGATGGGAGGAATTCAGGCTCAATTCAGGGAACTGGAGCACAGATCCAATTCCCTAGATCAAGAGCCCGTCATCAGCGTCAAGGAACCTCCCTTAATCTCTTTGAGATTAACAAGTTTATTCAGGTATACACAAATACAGTTACATAGATTATCATACATAGCAACATGTGTACACAACCACCCAGGATAACCCAAAAAAGTCAGAGTGACTTATTTTCATTGGGTCTTTTAATACCTTATTATTATACTATAAAGGAGATAATATCTTATTATTATACTATAAAGGAGATAATATCTTATTATTATACTATAAAGGAGATAATATCTTATTATTATACTATAAAGGAGATAATATCTTATTATTATACTATAAAGGAGATATACCAGGAATAAGGTAAAATGAGTTATTTACATGTACATGTATGTTAGCTAAAAAAAAAAAAATCATTCTCTTCCCTTTCTGTCGCTACATTCATTAGGTACCTTTCTGTCGCTACATTCATTAGGTACCTTTCTGTCCTACAATTGGTACCTTTTGGTTCTCTTCTTGAACTGGCTCATGCTATGACTGGCTTTGACATGTGCAGGCAGTCTGTTCCATTTCTTTATTGCTGTACAATAAAAGGTGTTTGAAGCCTGGCCACTGACTGTGGCTACTACGAAGTTGTGCTCTCTCCCCCTAGTACTATGACTGCTTTGGTTCCCAGCCTTGACAAAATTGGCAGCAAGATATTCTGGACACTGTTTGTGAGCAATTTTATAAACCTGATTTAACTTAAGTTGTTTTACTCTGTTTTCAATATTCAGCATATCCAATTGTTGTAATTCATCCTGGCCTACATGTTATCTTGGGCCCAGGTCCAGGATGAATTTTACCATTTTGTTCTGGGTGATTTGTAGTCTATCTTTCAGTTGTTTTTTTGTCAAGGCAGAGTACCATGAAGAGCAAGCGTAGTCCATTGACATTGTATAAGGGCTAGACATAGGGTCCTGCGAGCCTCAGTAGGTAGACACTGTGCTTGTCTGTAGAGGAACTTCAGTCTGGCATTCGCTTTCTTTACTACACTGTTCCCTATCAGTTCTCCTGACATGCATGGGTCAAAGGGGATTCCCAGATATTTTACTGAGGAAACTGAAGTGATGGATTCCCCGGACATTAAAATTATTTACCCTTCTCAGTTGAAGTTTCGTGTCAAAGAGTATGGCTTCAATGGCTTCCGTTTTCCCGAGATTTCTGAGAACTACTTTTAGATTTGCCACGCGATCATTGGTTGTAGGTGTTATTCGGTTGATAAGAGCCTCTGACAATATGCTTGGCACTATTCTTGTCCCTGGGTCCTTGAGAGAGGTTGCAGTCTCTGTCCCCGAGTCTATACCCAGCTTCCTATTATTTTGTTTTTCCTCAATTTTCATAATCTTTCATTTGCTGGAGTTGAGTTCCGGTAACCACTTATCTGACCAAACTTGCAATTTGTCCAGATCTATTTATAGTCTTTCTTGTCCTTATCTGTTTTTATTCTTCACATTGGTTTTACCTTATCAGCAAACAGGGATACATCTGACTCAGTCTCTTCTGGTATGTCATTTGCAAGTTCCTACAGGCAGTAGAATCCTTGTGGAACCTCGCTTGCTTCTCTTCCTCATATATGACATCTCAAACAATCACTTGTTGTCTCCTTCCCTAAGGTACTCTTTGATCCAGTGGAATACGTTCCGTGTTATTCCTGTCTGCTCTTCAAGTTTTTACTCGATCTATTGTGAGATACAGTATCAAATGTCTGCATATGTCTGCATATGCATGCAGTTCACCCATCTCTCTCTCTCTCCCTCTCTCCCTCTCTCTCTCTCCCTCTCTCTCTCTCTCTCTCTTTCTTCTTTTTTTTTTTTTTCCTTTTTCCTTTTTTTTTTTTTTTCTCTTTCTTCTCTCTCTCTCTCTCTCTCTCTCTTTCTTCTCTCTCTCTCTCTCTCTCTCTCTCTCTCTCTCTCTCTCTCTCTCTCTCTCTCTCTCTCTCTCTCTTCTCTCTCTCTCTCTCTCTCTCTCTCTCTCTCTCTCTCTCTCTCCTCTCTCTCTCTCTCTCTCCTCACATCTGTCACTGTCACAGATCTTCACTAGATATGCAAGATATAATTTGTCGTCTCGAAACCCGAGGTTGTTGTTTATGAAACCACATCTCTCCAAATGCTCTGTTATTCTCTTGATTATCTTCTCCATTACCTTTCATGGTATGATAACCATTGATACTGGTGTGTGTGTGTGTGTTTGTTTTACTGCACTAAGATAGTATATCGTACCTGTGA
This sequence comes from Cherax destructor, assembly GCA_009830355.1. Classification (NCBI taxonomy): domain Eukaryota; kingdom Metazoa; phylum Arthropoda; class Malacostraca; order Decapoda; family Parastacidae; genus Cherax; species Cherax destructor. Next base: position 33,702 of record WNWK01008960.1, read on the forward strand.
GAGGGCACCACTGAAGCTCTCCTGCTGACGTCCTGACTGGCCCACGCTCACGTTGTCTCCATATATTTGACCATCAACGTTGTAGATAAGCTCATAGATAAGCTCCCCATTGATGAATGTGTTGTAGAGGTGTTGCAGGTGGTCGTAGGTGAAGCAGATATGGTACCACCTGAGATAAACCCCACAGTTTTCCCATAAACTATTACTCACCTTCCCTCACATGGGGAGATATCAATCTATCCGTAATCTATATCTCAGTGTTATGAAATTTTGCCGAACGTGGTATATCTTAAGGAAAGGTTTATCTATAATATATATTAGCTAACTGTGGCGCATATGATGAATTTTAGACAGATAATACATTGTGTTTCAGCAACAACAGATGCGACCCAGATATCTAAGTCAGTACATTAGTCAAAGACTCATTCACGTAATGTCTAAACTGTAAACAAAGAATTGTATAAATCACCCCATCATTAATCACAATAATAACAGACTAAGAAAAAAACAAACTTGAAAGTTCTTAGCTTGTTCTTGAGAAGCTGGAACTGCTGTCTGTGAGCCATGACGGGTCTGACGCGGTCCAGCCACACCTCTGTAGGATGCTCTGACATATTAAAGGGGTGGACCGGTGAGCCAGCTGAAGGCCTCGGTCACATGACCAAAAGCTCCAGCAGCGGGTCATCATATGGCTAAGACCCGCGTCAGGAAACACTTGTCTTGTTTCCTGACGAATCTTACCTAACCTGTCAGTTCCTGACCAAACCAATTTAGAGAATGATTTCCTGCTTGACTGCATGAATAAGCAGAAAGGTGGACCGTGGTCCTGAGATTAACAGGTCCAGCGCTGTACCTCTGAGCGTCCATAAACCTCGGTCAAAACGGTTCAAGCTCCAGTCCACCTTTTTGTTTATTCATCGACAGTCGTCCACTACGACTAAAGTTCACGTAAATCAACATTTTAATTAACAAAAGAAATAGCAAAGTGGCTGACTAATTAGTTATTTTTCTTATTATCAGACTTTTTTTTCACCTGGTTAACTAACTATTACTACAAGTACATGTACAAGGTATACAGGCCTAGCTGACATCAATGACATACTGCTATATAGAAAGTCCCTTGTTATGCTGAGCATTTCCCGCAAATTAGGTCAGTTTTGTCCCAGGATGCGACCCACACCAGTCTACTAACTCCCGGGTACCCATTTTACTGATGGGTGAACATCAGTAAAATGGGTATAAAGAAACACGCCAATGTTTCTACCCTCGCTAGGAATCGAACCCAGACACCTCGTTGTGTGAAGCGAGAGCTTTAGCCACCAGGCCACGGGCCACGGTAAAGTTGATTGACTTGTACCTTTTCTCCTTGCTGCCTGACTTGGCACGTGCTGCCTGACTTGGCACTTGCTGCCTGACTTGGCACTTGCTACCTGACTGAATTACTTCCCTGAGAGCCCTGGGTCCCTACCGGCCCTGAACTGGGAGTCAAGATTGTCCACGGAGTCCCAGAGATGGAAGAATGTTGCTCGCTCGTGCAGGTAGAAGAGCTGGAAGCGAGCACACAGGGTGAGAGAGTTCAACCGTCGGGTGCGGTCCAACTTGCCCCGGTACAGACCTATGGTATCGAGGGTGGCCACGCCATCCTTCTGGAACTCCAGCACCTGGATGCCACCACCACCTGGGGAAAGAACATAAATATGTTTTCCTTCGTTTTAAACGGTGGGTTAAACATAACTCCGGTATGAGCAAGTTCAACCTGGCTGTCAGTAATACCAGAAGTTTGACACCAGTGTGACTGTAAGCCAGTATACCTGGAGTATACCTGGAGTATACCTGGAGAAAGTTCCAGGGGTCAACGCCCCCGCGGCCCGGTCTGTGACCAGGCCTCATGTTGGATCGTGGTGGTTGTTTAGTTATCCACCACTGGTACAACAGTGGTGGTTGTTTAGTTACCCACCACTGGTACAACAGTGGTGGTTGTTTAGTTACCCACCACTGGTACAACAGTGGTGGTTGTTTAGTTACCCACCACTGATACAACGGTGGTGGTTGCTTACTGATACCCACCACGGTACAACGTTGGTAATGCCTTACTGATACCCACCACTGGTACAACAGTGGTGGTTGTTTATTTACCCACCACTGATACAACGGTGGTGGTGGCTTACTGATACCCACCACTGGTACAACAGTGGTGGTTGTTTAGTTACCCACCACTGATACAACGGTGGTGGTGGCTTACTGATACCCACCACTGATACAACGGTGGTGGTGGCTTACTGATACCCACCACTGGTACAACGGTGGTGACTGCTTACTGATACCCACCACTGGCACAACAATGTTGGTTGCCTAGTGATACCCACCACTGGTTCAACGGTGGTGGTTGCTTACTGATACCCACCACTGGTACAACGGTGGTGGTTGCTTACTAATACCCACCACTGGTACAACGGTGGTGGTTGCTTACTGATACCCACCACTGGTACAACGGTGGTGGTTGCTTACTAATACCCACCACTGGTACAACGGTGGTGGTTGCTTACTGATACCCACCACTGGTACAACGGTGGTGGTTGCTTACTAATACCCACCACTGGTACAACGGTGGTGGTTGCTTACTGATACCCACCACTGGAACAACAGTGGTGGTTGTTTAGTTACTGATACCCGGCCATTTAATTCTATTCTCTGGTGTTAAGGTTAACAGATTTGAACTTAGTAAATTAGACTTCTAAGACTCTTGTGCTTTATGTCACTTGTCTGTGTTTACTCCTTCCTAGTATTATCTATTACTGGTATTGATAATCTCCAGGCAGCTTGCAAATGATGATGCTGTGCCTAAGATCCATCTACCTGTTCACACGGTATCTAACACCTTATTTAATCTCCTGCATTTTAGCTAGCTGTTGTGTTCCCTGTTTCCTGGTAGGCCTAGCTCACTGTTTCCTGGTAGGCCTAGCTCACTGTTTCCTGGTAGGCCTAGCTCACTGTAGGCTATTTCACTGCTAAACTGTATGACCAAAACAAGGCTCCAATCTGCCCGGTATATTTTGCAGAATTAGTTTGTTTACTTTGTATGTGTGTGTAAATGAGTCACTCTTACTGTGCGTATGATTCATCTTGGTAAATAAATTTGTTTGCTGTTCTTGATTCTTTATATTGAATGTATAGTTCATTCATTATTTCCAATTTCAATTTTATGCATTAAGTTTTTAATCTACGGATCTATGAATAGACTTTTACTAGAACCCTTTTTTTTCTTCCTCTCTGGTTCTAGACTTAACAGACACAATGTAGATTTTATTTCACATACACGTGGTTCGAACCCGCGGTCAGAGAGTCTCAGAACTTAGCGGGTTAACCCCACCCATGTCTTTTTCAATCGTGTCATTACGATTTCGTGAGTCAGTTAGATTTTATTTATCTTGTTGATGTGATTAATTGTTGGTTATTAATTCCCTCTACTTCATTCTTCCATTTCATTACTAGTGCCTGTTCAGGACGTAGTAAAGAGTAATAATTATTTATTCTCTAGTAACTCTGGGGTATTGTTAAGTGCCCTGGAGTCACAACTGAAAGACTGGGGAGAGATCTCTGGAAGGATGGACTCACAACGCAGGTTCTCAAGTCCCCACTGATATACTTGCCACTTTAATCAGGTCGGAAGAAACAGATCAATTTTGATCAAGAGCAAGTGGCCAAGAAGTGCTGGACACAACACTACACTGAGTGAGACATAAGTGGCCAAGGAGTGCTGGACACAACACTACACTGAGTGAGACATAAGTGGCCAAGG
>WNWK01008960.1:40000-80530 GCA_009830355.1 Cherax destructor
ATTATTATTATTATTATTATTATTATTATTATTTTATTATTATTTTTAAATTATTATTATTATTATTATTATTATTATATTATTATTATTATATTATTATTATTATTATTATTAATATTATATTATTATTATTATTATTATTATTATTATTATTATTATTATTATTATTATTATTATTATTATCATCATCATTATTATTATTATTATTATTATTATTATTATTATTATTATTATTATTATTATTATTATTATTATTATTATTATTATTATTATTATTATTATCATCTAGTCATAAGGTATCAAGCTCCCCTCTAGAGGAAACAAGCTATAAAGAGACTTTATTCTGACCTTCAGGATACTGAATGGTTTTGATACAATCAAAGGAAAAGAACAATTTAAAATGTCAGATAAGTCAGTAACTCGAAACTGAAACAAAATTCCGAGGCAAGAGATGCAACACCAACGTATGTAAAGTTAGAGTGGCACAAACTCCCCACTGAAGCTGTGAGAGTGAAGTCACGGTACAGTCATTCTAGAACCAGCTGAAAGAGCACTTTGCAAGCATTTAACTAGACACTATGCTGGGGCAAACTGCAATGTTAGTTAAACTTGCTAGAGGTACTGATATCCTAGTGTTGGTATCCCCGTGCTTGCTAGTGTTGGTATCCCCGTGCTTGCTAGTGTTGGTATCCCCGTGCTTGCTAGTGTTGGTATCCCCGTGCTTGCTAGTGTTGGTATCCCCGTGCTTGCTAGTGTTGGTATCCCCGTGCTTTCTAGTGTTGGTAACCCCGTGCTTGCTACAGTGCTGGTATCCCTGTGCTTGCTAGAGTGTTGGTATCCCCGTACTTGCTAGTGTTGGTATCCCCGTGCTTGTTACAGTGCTGGTATCCCTGTGCTTGCTAGAGTGTTGGTATCCCCGTGCTTGCTAGTGTTGGCATCCCTGTGCTTGCTAGTGTTGGTATCCCCATGCTTGCTAGTGGTGGTATCCCCCGTCTACACTACCAGTGACAACCTCACCTGTCAATGCCAGCAGTCCTCACCTGTCAACACCAGCAGTGACAACCTCATTGTCAATGCCAGCAGTACAACCTCACCTGTCAACACCAGCAGTGACAACCTCACTTGTCAATGCCAGCAGTGACAACCTCACCTGTCAACACCAGCAGTGACAACCTCACCTGTCAATGCCAGCAGTGACAACCTCACCTGTCAACACCAGCAGTGACAACCTCACCTGTCAATGCCAGCAGTGACAACCTCACCTGTCAACACCAGCAGTGACAACCTCACCTGTCAACGCCAGCAGTGACAACCTCACCTGTCAACACCAGCAGTGACAACCTCACCTGTCAACACCAGCAGTGACAACCTCACCTGTCAACACCAGCAGTGACAACCTTACCTGTCAACACCAGCAGTGACCTCACCTGTCAACACCAGCAGTGACCTCACCTGTCAACACCAGCAGTGACACCCTCACCTGTCAACACCAGCAGTGACAACCTTACCTGTCAACGCCAGCAGTGACCTCACCTGTCAACACCAGCAGTGACCTCACCTGTCAACACCAGCAGTGACACCCTCACCTGTCAACACCAGCAGTGACAACCTCACCTAACAAAACACCAGCAGTGACAACCTCACCTGTCAACACCAGCAGTGACAACCTCATCTGTCAACACCAGCAGTGACAACCTCACCTGTCAACACCAGCAGTGACAACCTCACCTGTCAACAGTTTGCCAGACAATGTGGTCAAGCTGATGGACCACCTCCTCCTCCTCGCTCGCCTCCTCATTACAAATTATATTACATTCGATATTTAATATCGAAGTTCAATTCTCGACACAGAAAACTACGATCCCCTTCAATGTTGATTCATTACTATAAAAATATTCACAACATTCAACTTTAACGTGGATGATATAGGGAAGGTTTTAAAAGATCATTTCAATTACTGGAGCGCTCAACCTGAAGGAGGCATCCAGCACCTGAGGAAAGGAGGCAGTTAAGTTCGATCCAAGGAATGGGAGGTCAGGACCCCAATGGAAATAAGTGACATTTTTGGGTTATCTCAGGTTCTCTCCACATTTGCTATGTATGATAATCTATGTAACTGTATTTGTGTATACCTGAATAAACTTACTTAGGCTTAATTCTTTAGATGAAGATCCCCCTTGCTGTAGTTAGGGAATCTTGTTGAGGGGAACAAGTATGGTAGAGGAAGTGTGTATCCTGGCGACGTGCTGCTGTGTTCACCTGCATTATGTTGTATCAGACAATACAGTACCTGGTAATATACGGGAGGGGAGGATAAATGAGACAGTTGAGCAACACATGTGGGTCTTTAGTCTCGAAACTTTTCTCCAGCCACTTGCTTCTTCAGTCCAGTGCAGAGAAACGGTAAAAGATGGGAAGCGTGAGGTAATCAGTCCCTCAGCCCGAGTCAACGTGTTCAGTCCATCTATCTTGATAATAGTGCACAGCATATTCGCGGAGATGGCGCTTATGTAGATGAGGTGGAGCAGTGGTAGGCGGAGTCACCAGTGGAAAACCCACTAGTGTAAGTAGGTCGTGACTGTGGGTTAGGAAATCGTAGAGGAATTCCCATCACCAACATCCCAAGACGCTGCTGTGTCTGTCACAGTCTGAATAAATGGATTAGAAAACGGACAGCTTGATAAACAAGGCACTGAATAAGCCACTGGTTGGCGAAACGTTTCCAGAATAAGCCACTGGTTGGCGAGACGTTTCCAGAATAAGCCACTGGTTGGCGAGACGTTTCCAGAATAAGCCATTTGTTGGCGAAATGTTTCCAGAATAAGCCATTGGTTGGCGAAATGTTTCCAGAATAAGCCATTGGTTGGCGAAATGTTTCCAGAATAAGCCATTGGTTGGCGAAATGTTTCCAGAATAAGCCACTGGTTAACGAGACGTTTCCAGAATAAAGTTAATACCAAATGGGTTGCACACGTGTTTTATTATTAAGTCCCGGTTGGGAGACGTTTGTCAAATAAGCCACTGGTGAGGGACGGGTTTAGTAGCAGTGGGAGACGTTCAGAATAAGCACTGGTTGGCGAGAGTTTCAGTAATATCGCTGTACTGAAGTGGTTATTTATCAACTTGTCCGTTTTGGAAACCATTTAGTCAAATAGAGGAGCGAAGGTGAGGGATCCTGGGTTATATGTAGCAGTGGTGAGCGTGGAAGCTGGAGCAGTGGTGAGCGTGGAAGCTGGAGCAGTGGTGAGCGTGGAAGCTGGAGCAGTGGTGAGCGTGGAAGCTGGAGCAGTGGTGAGCGTGGAAGCTGGAGCAGTGGTGAGCGTGGAAGCTGGAGCAGTGGTGAGCGTGGAAGCTGGAGAAGTGGTGAACGTGAAGCTGGAGCAGTGGTGAGCGTGGAAGCTGGAGCAGTGGTGAGCGTGGAAGCTGGAGCAGTGGTGAGCGTGGAAGCTGGAGCAGTGGTGAGCGTGGAAGCTGGAGCAGTGGTGAGCGTGGAAGCTGGAGCAGTGGTGAGCGTGGAAGCTGGAGTAGTGGTGAGCGTGGAAGCTGGAGTAGTGGTGAGCGTGGAAGCTGGAGCAGTGGTGAGCTGGAAGGCTGGAGCAGTGGTGAGCGTGGAAGCTGGGCAGTGGTGAGCGTGGAAGCTGGAGTAGTGGTGAGCGTGGAAGCTGGAGTAGTGGTGAGCGTGGAACCTGGAGTAGTGGTGAGCGTGGAAGCTGGGAGTGGTAGCGTGGCTGGAAGAGCGTGGAAGCTGGAGCAGTGGTGAGCGTGGAAGCTGGAGCAGTGGTGAGCGTGGAAGCTGGAGCAGTGGTGAGCGTGGAAGCTGGAGAGTGGTGAGCGTGGAAGCTGGAGAGTGGTAGCTTGGAGTTAGCGCTGGAGAGTGGTGAGCGTGGAAGCTGGAGTATGTGAGCGTGGAACTAGAGTGGTGAGCGAGGAGCATGACGACTGCGTGAGCGTGGCTAGCATGTGACGGCTATTAGCAATGATATGGTGACCATAACTGTGAGCAGTAGTACCATACCCATGTGAGCAGTGTACCCTAACCTGGAGCAGTGTACCCCATAACTGTGAGCAGTAGTCACCCGTGGAAGCTGGAGCAGTGGTGAGTGGGCTAGCCCAGTGACACTGTGAGCTGAGTAGTGGTACCAGCTGGAGCAGGTGACGTGGCTGATATGACGAAGCTGGAGCAGTGGTGAGCTCGGATCTGGAGCAGTGGTAGCCTGGAACTGGAGTAGTGGTGAGCGGCAGCTGGAGAGTGGTCCGACCGTTGGAGCTAGTAGTCGAGTCCATCCGTGGAGTAGTGAGCTGATCTGTGGAGTAGTCACCTACGCATCCGTGAGCAGTGTACTATACCATGTGTGAGCAGTGAGTCACGTACAACTGGAGCAGTGTAGCAGCGTGGAAGCCATCCTGGTGAGCGTGAGTGACCAGTACCGTGCGTGGAACTGGAGAGTGGTGACGAAGCTGAGCAGGGGACGGGAAGCTGGAGCAGTGTGACCCCTGGAAGCTGGAGCAGTGAGTGACGCCAAAGCTGTGAGCAGTGGTGAGCGTGAATCTGGAGCAGTGGTCACGTGGAAGCGGGCAGTGGGCCGTGGAAGCTGAGTAGTGGATGACGTGAGTGAGGAGTGGTGAGCGTGGAATCCTGGAGCAGTGGTGACCATACATCTGGAGAGTGGTGAGCGCAACCTGGCAGTGGGGAGCGTGGAAGCTAGTCTCTGAACGCATCCGTGTGGAGCAGTGTACGTGAATGGACCCATCGTGAGCATTGAGCACCCATCCCATCCTGGGGAGCAGTAGTCACCCATACCCATCCTGTGAGCAGTAGTCACCCGATACCCATCCTGTGAGCAGTAGTCACCCCATACCCATCCTGTGAGAGTAGTCACCCCATACCCATCCTGTGAGCAGTGTCACCCCATACTCCAGTGAGCAGTGAGCAGCTACCATCCGTGAGCGAGCACCCCATACCTATCGTGAGCAGTAGTCACCCCATACCCATCCTGTGAGCAGTAGTCACCCCATACCCATCCTGTGAGCAGTAGTCACCCCATACCCATCCTGTGAGCAGTAGTCACCCCATACCCATCCTGTGAGCAGTAGTCACCCCATACCCATCCTGTGAGCAGTAGTCACCCCATACCCATCCTGTGAGCAGTAGTCACCCCATACCCATCCTGTGAGCAGTAGTCACCCCATACCCATCCTGTGAGCAGTAGCACCCATACCCATGTGAGCGCAACTGTGAGCAGTAGTCACCCCATACCCATCCTGTGAGCAGTAGTCACCCCATACCCATCCTGGAGCAGTAGTCACCCCATACCCATCCTGTGAGCAGTAGTCACCCCATACCCATCCTGTGAGCAGTAGTCACCCCATGACATCCTGTGAGCAGTAGTCACCCATACCCATCCTGTGAGCAGTAGTCACCCCATACCCATCCTGTGAGCAGTAGTCACCCCATACCCATCCTGTGAGCAGTAGCACCCATACCCATCCTGTGAGCGTAGCACCATACCCATCCTGTGAGCAGTAGCACCCCATACCCATCCTGGAGCAGTAGTCACCCCATACCCATCCTGTGAGAGTAACCCTGAGCAGTACCTACTGTGGAGCGTAGCACCCTACCCATCCTGTGAGCAGTAGTCACCCCATACCCATCCTGTGAGCAGTAGTCACCCCATACCCATCCTGTGAGCAGTAGCACCATACCCATCCTGTGAGCAGTAGTCACCCCATACCCATCCTGTGAGCGTAGTCTACATAGGTCATCCTGGAGCAGGTGGTCACCCATGATGACCCAGGGTAATGAATTTAGCATTGTATAGCACCCATACCCATCCTGTGAGCAGTAGTCACCCCATACCCATCCTGTGAGCAGTAGTCACCCATACCCATCCTGTGAGCAGTAGTCACCCCATACCCATCCTGTGAGCAGTAGTCACCCCATACCCATCCTGTGAGCAGTAGTCACCCCATACCCATCCTGTGAGCAGTAGCCACCCTATACCCATCCTGTGAGCAGTAGTCACCCCATACCCATCCTGTGAGCAGTAGTCACCCCATACCCATCCTGTGAGCAGTAGTCACCCCATACCCATCCTGTGAGCAGTAGTCACCCCATACCCATCCTGTGAGCAGTAGACACACCATACCCATCCTGTGAGCAGTAGTCACCCTCATACCCATCCTGTGAGCAGTAGTCACCCCATACCCATCCTGTGAGCAGTAGTCACACCATACCCATCCTGTGAGCAGTAGTCACCCCATACCCATCCTGTGAGCAGTAGTCACCCCATACCCATCCTGTGGGCAGTAGTCACCCCATACCATCCTGTGGGAGGTAGTCAAAAGATTACAGAGGTACATAATGGGTCCAGGGACTGGGCCCCAAAGTTATGATAGCTGGACAAGTTACAGTGGTAATGAAATATTTACATGTGTATATGCTGTCACAATCGTAACGAGTTGTTTGTGCACACATTAATTTGGTCACGCACTCACACACATTAGAAAGACTAAATGCCATTTAGTTGGAACATAACATAAGAACAGAAGGCGCACTACAGCAGGCCTACCGGCCCATGCTAGGCAGGTCCGAGTCACATCCACTTAAGCGTCAGTTTATTGGTAGTCATCCAGGTTGATATCTTTCGGTTTTCGTTTACAGTGTTCAGAGAATTTAGATTTGAGTGGGAGATGGCAAAAGCTGCGTCATCGGCACAGAGAACATCTCTAAATAACAAAAAAGGCACAATACCGTGACTGGAACAATACACACACAACCAGCAGGGGTTTAATATATTACATGATACTTGAAAAAAAGTATATCTCTTGTGTATTAATTTTTCAAAACAATTATAAGTTAAGTTAGATACTGGTGTATAGTTATATACATCTCTAAGTCAATAAGGCAGTATGCAATCCACACAAATTTGTCATATTGGGTTTGTATATTCATGATACTAAAAGATAACTTTGTGTATTAATTTCAAAAATTATCTTGTAGATACTGGTGTAAGTTAATACACGTTGGTCATGTATATAGTATGCTATGAGTACTTTGAAAGTGTTGGTTTTTAGTGATTTGTTAAACAATGCTGTAATGGCGGGTGAAAGGGCATGTGCTGCTCTTTTGAATAGTAGTGGTGGAACCTGATCTAAATTTCCTGACTTGTTTTTCAGTGAATTAAATCTGTGTGACTTCAGTGAGCTGATAGATTATTATAATCATAATTAAGCACTAAACCCTATGACAGAGAATAAATTATTTAACATATTGGCTGTTTCTACAGGCTGGAGATGTCGTTCATTGGGTTTAGTTAGAACAATGTCTGTGGTTCTGGACATCTTCTAAGAATCCAGGATTTGAGATTGTGTTCCAGGTCTTTTACGTTACATTTTGTTTTATTGAACCTCCTAGAATAATATAGATGTCTGGACTTTCTAATTATTTTGGTAAGGACTGACGTTTAATTTTTGGTACGTTCTTTAGTTATTAAGACCAGTTTATACTGTTTTAGCAGGTACGTTTCTTATGTATAGATCTGAGGATGCTATTAGTTAGTCATGGTCTACTTAGTCTCTGTTGTGATCTGCGTACTGTTTGTGAGGTAAAAGGACACAAGTGCAACTGTGTCATTTTACTGTGGCAACGTTTCGCTCTCCAGGAACTTTGTCACGTCGTTACAAACAATACAGGGATATAGAGGATACATATAGGCACAGAGTGAGGTGCAAAGCATAATATAATCGTTGTACGTGGTAGTAGTACTTGTGACAGTGGTAGTCGTTGTAGTACTTGTGACAGTGGTAGTAGCAGTAGTTGTGGTAGCAGCTATGTGATGGCGGGGTTTATTGCTCTGAGGAGACTCCTTCCTCATACTTCAGAGATGAAGAAGCTGCCATTATTCTGTTTAATTGTGTTAGAAATAGCGATTAATAATGATTCAAGGCATTTATGTCTTCGGAAATTGGGTTTTTTGATCACTAGTAGAGCGTCGTAGAATTTCATCACCGGAATTCCGGTGTTGTACGCAGGCATTGTTCAAGTTATCGTTCCTACATTCATTAATGTATTCAATGAGACATGTTTCGAGGTTTCTTGCCGTTTCACCTACGTATTCTGTCACATTCTCCACCAGGGAATACTATAAACCCATGCGTTGATTGGGTCAATGTTCTTCAATTTCGAACTAGTCAGATCTTTTATGGAAGTACTGGTTGTGATGACGACTCTAGTGTTAGCTGTTGCCAGTACTTTAGAGACGCTAGGTGCAACCTGGCTGTAGAGGATTATGACTGTTAGGAGTGGTGTTAGTGCGTGGAGAATTGATGATCTGAACGACTCTTTTCTTGTAGTATTTGATGAAAACAAAAGGAAATATTGATCAGTAAAGGTCTGGTGTATGTATGTACATTCCTTGTCAAGAAACTCGGGACTGTAAATTCGATATATTCTTAGGAAAAATCCAATGATGTCTCTTTTGGTCTTAGTATCTTGACTGGAATAGAAGTGTGTGAGATCGTTTTTGTTTGTAGACTTCCTGTAAACTTGAAACCTTAAGAGTAGTATCTACTTTGAGAATGAGGACGTCTAGAAGAAGAGTCCAGTGACAAGTTACCTTTCCTAGACGTCCCATTCACAAAGTAGATAACACTAAGGTTTCAGGTTAATGGGAAGCCTCCAAACAAAAATGATCTCACACACCTCTATTCCAGTCAAGATACTAAGACCAAAAGAGGCATCATTGCATTTTTCCTAAGAGCATAATACCATATTTGCAGTCCCGAGTTTCTTGACGATTAATGTACATACATACACCAAACCTTCACTGATCTACATTTCCCTTCCTTTTTCATCAAAGAATGCAAGAAAAGAGCCACTCAGATCATCAATTCTCCAAGCACTAAAACCACTCCTAACAAAGTCATAATCCTTCCCTACAGCAAGGTCGTACTCAACGTCTCTAAAGTACTGGCACCAGCTAACACTAGAGTCATCACAACCAGTACTTCCATAAAAGATCTGACTGGGACGAAATTGAAGAACATTGACCCAATCAACGCAGGAGTTTATGTTATTCCTTGTGGAGGATGTAACAGAATATACGTAGGTGAAACAGCAGGAAACCTTGAAACATGTTTCAATGAACACATTAATGCATGTAGGAATGATAACTTGAACAATGACTGCGTACAACCCAATTTCCGAAGAAGTAAATGCCTTGAATCATCATTAATCGCCGTTTCTAACACAATTAAACATCTCTGAAGTATCAGGAAGAATTCTCTTCTACCACTACCACTACCACAAGTACACCTACTACTACTACCTACAGCGATTATATTATGTTAGGTAAAAGGACATAAGTGCACCTAATGTCACATTAGTTGCACTTCTGTCCTTTTACCTAACATAGTGTCGGTAATTCTACCAACAATAATACAGCAATTATATTATGATTTACACCTACCTCTGTACCTATATAAATCCTCTGTATCCATGTATTGTTTGTAACAGCTTCACAAAGCAACATTATTGCTAAGTGTTGTAAAAGCTTTGTATTTTTTGTAAAAATTTTGTAACCCATTCATCATTGCCCCTGTCATTCATCATTGTCCCTGTCATTCATCATTGCCCCTGTCATTCATCATTGCCCCTGTCATTCATCATTGCCCCTGTCATTCATCATTGCCCCTGTCATTCATCATTGCCCCTGTCATTCATCATTGCCCCTGTCATTCATCATTGCCCGTCATTCATCATTACCCCTGTCATTCATCATTGCCCCTGTCATTCATCATTGACCCTGTCATTCTTCATTGCCCCTGTCATTCATCATTGCCCCTGTCATTCATCATTGACTATGTCATTCATCATTGCCCCTGTCATTCATCATTGCCCTGTCATTCATCATTGCCCTGTCATTCATCATTGCCCCTGTCATTCATCATTGCCCGTCATTCATCATTGCCCTGTCATTCATCATTGCCCCTGTCATTCATCATTGCCCCTGTCATTCATCATTGCCCACGTCATTCATCATTGCCCTGTCATTCATCATTGCCCCTGTCATTCATCATTGACCCTGTCATTCATCATTGCCCCTGTCATTCATCATTGCCTCTGTCATTCATCATTACCCTGCCATTCATCATTGCCCTGTTATTCACCATTGCCCCTGTCATTCATCATTGCCCCTGTCATTCATCATTGACCCTGTCATTCATCATTGACCCTGTCATTCATCATTGCCCCTGTCATTCATCATTACCCCTGTCATTCATCATTGCCCCTGTCATTCATCATTGACCCTGTCATTCATCATTGCCCCTGTCATTCATCATTGCCTCTGTCATTCATCATTACCCCTGTCATTCATCATTGCCCCTGTTATTCATCATTGCCCCTGTCATTCATCATTGCCCCTGTCATTCATCATTGACCCTGTCATTCATCATTGACCCTGTCATTCATCATTGCCCCTGTCATTCATCATTGACCCTGTCATTCATCATTGCCCCTGTCATTCATCATTGCCCCTGTCATTCATCATTGCCCCTGTCATTCATCATTGACCCTGTCATTCAACATTGCCCCTGTCATTCATCATTGCCCCTGTCATTCATCATTGCCCCTGTCATTCATCATTGCCTCTGTCATTCATCATTGCCCCTGTCATTCATCATTGCCCCTGTCATTCATCATTGCCCTGTCATTCATCATTGCCCCTGTCATTCATCATTGACCTGTCATTCATCATTGACCCTGTCATTCATCATTGCCCCTGTCATTCATCATTGCCCCTGTCATTAATCATTGCCCCTGTCATTCATCATTGCCCCTGTCATTCATCATTGCCCCGGTCATTCATCATTGCCCCTGTCATTCATCATTGCCCCTGTCATTCATCATTGCCCCTGTCATTCATCATTGCCCCTGTCATTCATTATTGCCCCTGTCATTCATCATTGTCCCTGTCATTCATCATTGCCCCTGTCATTCATCATTGTCCCTGTCATTCATCATTGCCCCTGTCATTCATCATTGTCCCTGTCATTCATCATTGCCCCTGTCATTCATCATTGCCCCTGTCATTCATCATTGCCCCTGTCATTCATCATTGCCCCTGTCATTCATCATTGCCCCTGTCATTCATCATTGCCCCTGTCATTCATCATTGACCCTGTCATTCATCATTGACCCTGTCATTCATCATTGCCCCTGTCATTCATCATTGCCCCTGTCATTCATCATTGCCCCTGTCATTCATCATTGTCCCTGTCATTCATCATTGCCCCTGTCATTCATCATTGACCCTGTCATTCATCATTGCCCCTGTCATTCATCATTGCCCCTGTCATTCATCATTGCCCCTGTCATTCATCATTGCCCCTGTCATCGTCAGATTTTGCATGCCAATCACTGTAACTTAGTGATGTAGTGAAGTTATTTATTGAGTTCTCGTCATGGAGAAGAGATGAGATCTTATTATATTCAAGTGATAGTTTACGAATGTTTGTTATGAGGAAGATGGGGAAGTGATCAGTAGTATTGTCTGTGACTGTCCCTGTGACTGTCCCTGTGACTGTCCCTGTGACTGTCCTTGTGACTGTCCCTGCTTTGAGAGGAGTTAATATATTGGTCCATATATGATCAATTGTGGTTGCACTCGTCTCAGTTAACCTTGTTGGTTTCGTTATAGTTGGTATGAGTAATAATTGTTCATACTATTTATGAAGTCTGTTACTGGTGCGTCCTCGGCTAGGCCAAGTTTAATGTTGAAGTCACCAGCAAGTAATAAGTAATGTTTGTTTACTTGCTTGTTAGTTATTAAGTTGTCACTAAAGTTTGGGATATTAATATGTGATATCCTGTAGATTGCACCAACTGTAATGGGAGTCCTTTGGTTTTTTGTTAAGAAGTTAGCAATTATATATTCACCATATTCATCACTGAAACAAGTTAAGCTATTACAAAACAGCTCATTGGATAGTAGATAGTAATTCCACCCCTAATTTGATCAGGCCTGCAGTACCTAGGTAGAGTATAGATATCTGTGTCATGCTTAAGCCAGGTTTCAGTAAGTATAATAAAAGTGATGTTTGAAGTTAAAGAATCTATGAATGCCAGAAGCTCGTCATAGTGTTTACCAGAGATCTAATATTGTTGACGAAAATTTATAAATTCCTGGCATTGCTGAGGACAGTTTTTGCTTAGTTTTCTGTATAGTATAGACAGTTACTTTCAGAGAGGTATTGGTTGGGATATTGATTACGTAGATGATTTAAATCTGGGTCGATGTCAGCATACATGAACTATGAGGTGGGGATTATGAAAGTGGTAAACAAGGTAGAGATATCAATATGCCGTACTTACTTGGTATGATTATTTATATAAATATAACTACAGTGGTCTGTGACAACGTGACAGTTAAGATCAAAAGTTTAAGTTAATGAAATATAAACAATGCCATTATGTACAAGATAAGATGATACAAAGTGAACTAATAAATAGGATATAAAATGGCAACAGATTTATCTGCAATAAAAAAAATTATAGAAGGAAAAGTCAATTAACAAAGCAGATTACACAATGGTCTGACACTTGGAAATTAGCGAACAGCAAGTAGTGAACAAAATAATAATTAATAACAAACAAGTGAAGAATAGCACTAATTATTGCACAGTAATGATGTAGGTACACTGCAGTTTACGTAGGTTACCGTAGATATCATCTGTAGATTGTTCAGACTTAGTCAAGCCAGATCATGTTCAATACTTATTTCATACCCGCGATATATGGCTTATATTTTTTACTATGATTTTACCATCTTAGGTGGAACATTGATGAATGTTGTCCTAAGGTCACGTTTGAGGCTTCGTAGCCTATAAAATAGGCCGTTTTTTGTCATTAACACACACATTATACTACACCTTAATGGAAATACTAATTAGGTTTCCTTGTCATATGAATGTAGTCTTAACATAACACTGTTTTGATAGCTAATTAGTCACCCAGGATAACCCATGAAAATCAGTGTGTTATCGAGGGACTGTCTGTCTTATTTCCATTGAGGTCTCAATCTTGTCCCCAGGATGCGACCCATATCAGTTCGACTAACACGCAGGTACTTACTTGTTAGGTGAACAGGACAACAGGTGTAACGAAACGTGACGAAATGTTTCCATCCAGCCGAGAATCGAACCCGGGCCCTCCGCGTGTGAAACGAGAGCTCTGCCAGCCAGGCCACGGGGCCCCATAAGGCCTATTACATGTTTATATCTGGTTACAATCATAATGAGTTGCTCATAAAGACATAAATTAACTGGCAAAAATATTACCTTATATTTTAGTTATCGTTATTTACAGTGGGCAAAGTCAGGATATTTTTCCAGAATGGTTGGTAATATGGGTAAAATATACCACTGTGGGTAAAATATACCACTGTGGGTAAAATATACAACTGTGGGTAAAATATACAACTGTGGGTAAAATATACCACTGTGGGTAAAATATACCACTGTGGGTAAAATATACAACTGTGGGTAAAATATACCACTGTGGGTAAAATATACAACTGTGGGTAAAATATACCTGTTTAATATACCTGTGGGTAAAATATACCACTGTGGGTAAAATATACAACTGTGGGAATCATTGGGTAAAATATACCACTGTGGGTAAAATATCCACGGCAACTGTGGGTAAAATATACTTGACAACTGTGGGTAAAATATAACTGTGGGTCAAAATATACCACTGTGGTAAAAATACCACTGTGGACAACTATCTAACTGTGGGGTAAATATACCACTGTGTAATTACTGGTTATTCACTGTGGGAAATCAAATCTTTGACTATCTTGAAGTTGAAGTTGTCTCGAAGCGTTCACTCACCAGCCCAATGAGCAGGCGTACAACCGTCATCTGTAAGTTTATTCAGGGAAGCGCTAACCTCAGAAGTCTCCAAGCGCCTGATCCCAAGGCAGGGAGAGCAGCAGCAGCAGCAGCAGTCCCTCAGAGCAACAACCCTTCACCAGCATCAAGAACATTCCTTCCCCTTCTCCTTCCCCCTTCCCCTTCCCTTCCCCTTCCTTCCCCTTCCCCTTCCCCTTCCTTTCCCCTTCCCCCACCAAACTTTACGAAGGCCCTCGTAAGGTATTCATATCACAAATAAAGATCAATAAACAGCTAATGTCATCATAAATATCAATCAAAATTGTCTTGAATTCTTTATTCCCTTATAATATGTTGAATGTAAGATGGCGTCTGTTAGTGAAACTACGAGTCAGAGGATAGACGCAGGCGCAGAAACCCCTAAACCCGTACAGGCCATACATAATAGGGGAGAGCTAAACCCGTACAGACCATACAGCTCCTAGGGAATGAGAAACTGACAAGTTTGACCTGAAGGGGAGAGCAACTCCAGTTACTCAGATCAAGAGCACTTCACAGGAATCTGTGCACATCCCTTGAAAGGATGGGGAGGGGTCGAGCATTAGTGTTCTATTCGTGCTTCTTGACCTAACATTCCAGTGCTTCTTGACCTAACATTCCAGTGCTTCTTGACCTAACATTCCAGTGCTTCTTGACCTAACATTCCAGTGCTTTTTGACCTAACATTCCAGTGCTTCTTGACCTAACATTCCAGTGCTTCTTAGCCTAAGGTTCCAGTGCTTCTTGACCTAACATTCCAGTGCTTCTTGACCTAACATTCCAGTGCTTCTTGAGCTAACATTCCAGTGCTTCTTGACCTAACATTCCAGTGCTTCTTAGCCTAACATTCCAGTGCTTCTTGACCTAACATTCCAGTGCTTCTTGATCTAACATTCCAGTGCTTCTTGAGCTAACATTCCAGTGCTTCTTGACCTAACGTTCCAGTGCTTCTTGACCTAACATTCCAGTGCTTCTTGACCTAACATTCCAGTGCTTCTTGACCTAACATTCCAGTGCTTCTTGACCTAACATTCCAGTGCTTGTTGACCTAACATTCCAGTGCTTCTTGACCTAACATTCCAGTGCTTGTTGACCTAACATTCCAGTGCTTCTTAGCCTAACATTCCAGTGCTTCTTGACCTAACATTCCAGTGCTTCTTGACCTAACATTCCAGTGCTTCTTGACCTAACGTTCCAGTGCTTCTTGACCTAACATTCCAGTGCTTCTTGACCTAACATTCCAGTGCTTCTTAGCCTAACATTCCAGTGCTTCTTGACCTAACATTCCAGTGCTTCTTGACCTAACATTCCAGTGCTTCTTGACCTAACGTTCCAGTGCTTCTTGACCTAACGTTCCAGTGCTTCTTGAACTAACATTCCAGTGCTTCTTGACCTAACATTCCAGTGCTTCTTGACCTAACATTCCAGTGCTTCTTGACCTAACATTCCAGTGCTTCTTGACCTAACATTCCAGTGCTTCTTGATCTAACATTCCAGTGCTTCTTAGCCTAACATTCCAGTGCTTCTTGAACTAACATTCCAGTGCTTCTTGACCTAACATTCCAGTGCTTCTTGACCTAACATTCCAGTGCTTCTTGACCTAACGTTCCAGTGCTTCTTGACCTAACATTCCAGTGCTTCTTGACCTAACATTCCAGTGCTTCTTGACCTAACATTCCAGTGCTTCTTAGCCTAAGGTTCCAGTGCTTCTTGACCTAACATTCCAGTGCTTCTTGACCTAACATTCCAGTGCTTCTTGACCTAACATTCCAGTGCTTCTTGACCTAACATTCCAGTGCTTCTTGCCCGAACGTTCCAGTGCTTCTTGACCTAACATTCCAGTGCTTCTTGACCTAACATTCCAGTGCTTCTTGACCTAACATTCCAGTGCTTCTTAGCCTAAGGTTCCAGTGCTTCTTGACCTAACATTCCAGTGCTTCTTGACCTAACATTCCAGTGCTTCTTAGCCTAAGGTTCCAGTGCTTCTTGACCTAACATTCCAGTGCTTCTTGACCTAACATTCCAGTGCTTCTTAGCCTAACATTCCAGTGCTTCTTGAACTAACATTCCAGTGCTTCTTGACCTAACATTCCAGTGCTTCTTGACCTAACATTCCAGTGCTTCTTGACCTAACATTCCAGTGCTTCTTGACCTAACATTCCAGTGCTTCTTGACCTAACATTCCAGTGCTTCTTGACATAACATTCCAGTGCTTCTTGACCTAACATTCCAGTGCTTCTTGACCTAACATTCCAGTGCTTCCTGACCTCACATTCCAGTGCTTCTTGACCTAACATTCCAGTGCTTCCTGACCTCACATTCCAGTGCTTCTTGACCTAACATTCCAGTGCTTCCTGACCTCACATTCCAGTGCTTCCTGACCTCACAATTCCGGAGTTAAAACTCTCATAATAAAAGGAGTGTTGGAGGTAAGGAAGACATCAGGAGAGGCTCTCAACTTGAAGGGGTTATACAACACCTGGGGAATTTGAAGGCAATCAGGTTTAATTGAAGGAGGGAGAGAACAAGTCCACTTCCTTGGACCAAGAGCTCCTCAGTATCAAGACATTTTAGGTAGTTGGTCACTCAGCCCTCACTAGCCAGGGGTCGAACCCTTGCTGCTTTGGCCTGCCTCATGGTGAGCGAAAACACATGATGCTCTATACGTCCCTGTGGCCTGGTGGCTTAAGCTCTCGCTTCACGCATGGAGGGCGTTTCCGTACACACACACACACACACACACACACACACACACACACATACAACAGGCCTAGTGTCTAATCGATATGTGCCTAAGACAAAATGGTAACTAACCACTGAACCACACAATCCTTAAGAGTAACGCATCCAGTAGAACTGAATGTTGTACTCGCTACCCAAGGACATACGGTGGGAGTAGAATGAAATTAGCTTAGAGGTGTCCACACCACCGTATGTCCTTGGGTAGCGAGTACAACATTCAGTCCTACTGGATGCGTTACTCTTAAGGATTGTGTGGTTCAGTGGTCTAGAGCGTCATGTGTTTTCGCTCACCATGAGGCGGGCCAAAGCATCATGGTTTCGACCCTGGCTAGTGCAGTGTAGTTATTGATCATTACCACTCGTTCGTGGTTACAATTATATATATATATATATATATATATATATATATATATATATATATATATATATATATATATACAACACAATAAAAAGGATACAGTTTACAATTAAAACACAAAAAGCAACAAACACACTGAGGACAAATATCATTAAAATTACCAATATCAATTAAAAAAACCGTTAAGTTATAATATCTTCATTTACTACAAGTACATGTACAAGGTCTACAGTCCTAGCTGATATCTATGACATACTACTATATAGAAAGCCGCTTGTTATGCTGAGCATTTCGGATAAATTAGGTCAGTTTTGTCCCAGGATGCGACCCACACCAGTCCACTAACACCCAGGTACCCATTTTACTGATGGTGAACATAGACAACCGGTATAAAGAAACACACCCAATGTTTCCACCCGTGCCGGGAATCGAACCCGAACAGTTCACCGTGTGAAGAGAGAGCTTTGCCACCAGGCCATGGGAATGGTGGCAAAGCTCTGACCAATACGTACTTTAATTTTATAGTCGCTAAATGAGACTATCAAATTAGTAGCTAGAGAATCAAAGACAAATCCGAAAGGTTTTTTTTCAAGTGTATAGGAGAAAGTTCAAGAAAAAAATATGACCACTGAAAACTTTTATTTTTTATATTTTATTTAAAATCATATGATATACATACATTATATTCACAACCAACATGTTGCAATAAATTGTACATACAGTAGCAATATTAGGCAGAACCATAATGTCCCAAACAAAAATTATACCCCTTGACAACAACACAATACTGATTCCCAAAAATATATATCACTCCAGGCCTCTAAAAACCTTATTTCCACCCCAAGGCAATTTCATGTACTATCACAAATTCTCACATGCCAACACATAACACAATTCATATTGCCCTCCAATCAGCCCTACTCACACTATACTATTCAATCATCTATCCCTACCTCACATATGCCATTTATGCATGGGGATCAACAGCAATTACCCACCTAAAGCCAATAATAACCCAACAAAAAGCCGCAGTAAGAATTATCACGAATCCAAGCTAGGCAGCACCCTTCCCTCTTCAAGACCTAAACTACTCACTTCAAACATCCATCTTATACTTGTATCTACATTTATAGAACCATAATTCCAATTTTATTATAATGGCCCTATCTTACCCGACATAATAAAAACATACTCAAGGTAACCCACTGGTTTAACACACAAAACCAGAGCGAGACAAGGAAATGGTGAGGGTAAACCCCAAGAATTCACGGAAATGAAATTTGTACACTTACAAGCCCTCATGAAAAGACCAAACAAAATCATGGAGCACCTGAAAATACATCCTCCTTTAGGATTATACAATGATGATATAATAACCCTAGCAAAGTATGACATAAGCCTGACTTGACATAGACACCTGATATACAGCCACATTACTGAAAAGGCCCAACATAATCATACCCTAAAAAAAAAAAAAAGTTTGAAGTTCCTAAACCTGTACTCCCTAGAATGCAGGCGGGAGAGATACATTATTATATACAAGTGGAAAATTCTCGAGGGATTAGTACCAAACTTGCACACGAGAGTCACTCCCTACAAAAGCAAAAGACTCGGAAGACGATGTAACATCCCCCCAATGAAAAGCAGGGGTGCCACTAGCACATTGAGAGACAACACAATAAGTGTCAGGGGTCCAAAACTGTTCAACTGCCTCCCAGCATACATCAGGGGGATTACCAACAAACCCCTGGCTGTCTTCAAGCAGGCACTGGACAGGCACCTAAAGTCGGTACCTGACCAGCCAGGCTGTGGTTCGTACGTTGGACTGCATGCGGCCAGCAGTAACAGCCTGGTTGATCATGCTCAGATCCAACATGAGGCCTGGTCACAGACCGGGCCGCAGGGGCGTTGACCCCTGGAACTCTCTCCAGGTATACTCCAAGTAAACACACGTGCAAACTACCGTCCCAGGCCAATACAAAATTTAAATCAATACATTGTCATTGTCTCTTCGTTTTTCTAAGTTTTGATGAGAACCACTGCTTTGCTCTGATGGATCCAAACCCGATCACACAGCTAGACGAGCTTCCGTCACCTTTCCCCTAAATCAAAACCCTTAAGTGACCCTTCCACCCTCATCATTGTCATGGGTACCCACTATCATACCTAAACAGAAAGAAGAACACCCCAGACCCAGCTCTACCCGCCCCAACCACCGAGCTCCCCCCATGCAACTCACATACATCCCTAAAAGACTTACACACCTTCCATACTGCCCCCCCTGGAGACCAACCCCTCCTATCCAGCCCCTCCACCACCCCTCAATAATATAGCCATCGTTAAATGCTTATACTCCTCTGGAAAAGCCCTTTCCCATGCCCTACCATACAAACCTCGATTCCTACATACAATTCTATAGAACCTGGCTGCTAATACCCTGACACGTGCTTCTCCCCTGACCTCCTTCATGCCCCATGACACAAAAATATAATCCAGCGCCAAGTACATTACGGCCCTGCGTACATCCTCTGCACAACCCCCAACATCTAAACTGAGGACCCTCAAAATTGACAACCCCCTCCCCCCACCATCCTTATAATTCCCCAAACCATTCCCTTACCCTCGCTAAGTCTTCACAAAAATAAACTGTATGAAAAGCGGTCTCCAGCATACCACACACATTACAAAGACCATTCCCTACCAGCCCCATCATGAAAAGTTGTGCCCACGATGCTAATATGCCATGTAAAAACCGGAAATCCATTTCCCATACCCTGGAAGGCAATTTCAGCTTCTTAAACCAGTACCAAATACTGCTCCAATCATACATGGGGTATAAAAAAACAAACAATACCATGGGTGGGGTTCGAACCCGCGGTCAGAGAGTCTCAAAACTCTAGACCATCGCGTAAGCCACTAGGCCAGCTTACGCGATGGTCTAGAGTTTTGAGACTCTCTGACCACGGGTTCGAACCCCACCCGTGGTATGGTTTGTTTGCAATCGTGTCATTACGATTTCGTGAGTCATACATGGGGTATGTTTCAACACCTTGCAGTACCCTACTACCACTCCCAACCCTATCTAACCTGCCCACCCTTACCTTCCCCGGATCTGCTACAATAAGAAGGTGCCGCCACCACCTTCGCACCTCCCTCATAACATCATTCACCCACACCCCGTGAAGACCGCCCCTAGCTAAAAATTTCTGCCTCACATATAACCCCATTAACCACCTCTTCAATGGAATCAATCCCATGCCTCCATGAATCACCCTAGTCATCACAACCTCCTCCCTTAACCAGTGTCTTTCATAACCCCAAACAAAATGCATGACCCTCTGCCATAATCTCTTTATATCGCCCTTAATTAGTGGATATACTGCGGCCACAAACCATAATTTACTGTACACCAAAGTGTTTACAACCGTAACCCTTTGCAAAAGAGTGACTTTCCCTGCCCTCCATCCCATCATTCTGTTCAATGCCGCCTCCACCACCAAAGAAGAATTCATTTCCCTCGCCCTCCCCGGTTCCGCACAAAAAACCACACCACAGATTTTAATACTTTCAACCGTCACCCATCCATAAGCCTGACCCAACGCCCCACCTACCCAAGAACCTACCTCCAATAACTTCGACTTCACTCTATTGACCTTCGTACCAGTTGCAGCTCCAAATACAGTGGTACCTCGAGTTACGATATTTTTTCGTTCGAGAATGCTGTTCAAGTGCCATTACCAAACGAATTTATCCCCATAAGGAATAATGTAAAATAGACTAGTCCTTTTACACCCCCAAAAATATACTCACAAAAGCATTTAATAAAATAAACTTACATAAAAGGGCGATTTTGGGGACCATCATAACTCGAGGTACCACTGTATCTCAATTATACGATTCACATTCCCCAAACCTTCTGAGCTTCCCACTAAAATAGTAGTGTCATCCACGTATCCGATAATTCCCGGAGCACCATCCTACAACTCACCCACCTCCCTGACTCCCTCCCTCACCAACCCATAGAGAGGGTTTTGCAAACATGCAAAGAGAAGCTGCGACAAGGGACATCCCTGTCGCAACCCCCTTCCCATGCCTACCTCGGACCCCACCTTCCCATTCACCTGTACCCTGACCGAAACCCGATTATATAGCGTGCTTACCCACTCCACAATTTCCCCACTAAACCCCTGTCTTAACAAGATCTCCCATAATATCCCCCTATCTACACTATCATAGGCGGTTTCCCAATCCAGCCCTATGACAACCCCCCTACCTTCCACAAAACCTCTAATTCTGTGGTGCCCCCACTAATACTTCGCCCCGGAATCCCATATTACCCCTGATCTAAGAATTTGATTACCCAAGATGCGCACAAAAAATTTATAATCTGAACAGAGTAAGGTGATTGCCCTATAATCCTTCAAAGTTTTACAATCCCTTCCCTTCGGAACTAAGACCACAACCCCAGTACGCTGTTCCTCACTCATACTACCTGATATTTTCATGCCATTGAATAAAGCCACCAAAACCCCAAGCAAAACCTCCCAATGAGCCACATAGAAATCCCCAGAAATCCCGTCAATCCCTGGCGTCTTCCCCAAACATTGTCCCTGCACTGCCTGCCATACTTCGTCTTCAGTAATGACCCCCTCCATACAATCTCTGTGTGCATCCCTTAACCCTGCACCCATGCCTTCCAACACAATCTTACATGCTCCCTAATCACCTTTCTCCTCCCCTAACTTTCTTCGAAACCATTTATCTGCGTATCAACTCATTGCTTCCGTTGTCCTCACCACCTGACCACACCTGAACCCCTCCAAATCCTCATCCACGGTCAATGCCACGATCGTCATCCCCCTTCTCCTACTCTGAAATCTTTGCAAAACCATAGCTGAGGGCTTATCTCCCCAAAGGATGTCCTCCACACCCCCCCGTACCCTAATCGCATGAAAAGCCTCATTTTGTAAATCCCGCAATTGACCCTGTATGTCCGCAGTTTCACCCACAGGGTACCTCCCTCCTCTTTTATAGCATTCCCGTAACTGATATTCCAAATAACGCTGCTTACCGTACCTCAACCTTGCCTCCTCTCTTCCCAGCCTACTGTAAAAGTTCCTATAGCAACCTTCGCCCTATCTGTCCACCACTGCACAATATTTTCAATTCCCCGTCCTTCCCCCCACAACCTAGCCCACCAATCCGCAAAAGCCTCCCTATGATCCAGTCCCTGCAGCAAACCAATATTTAATTTCCAATAGCCAGGAAAGATGCGGAGTGCCCCTACCCAGCCCAAATTAGCTAATACACCCCTATGATCAGAGAAACCCATTTCCACGCAGGTGACACTGCTGACCTGAATCGCTGCATATCCTCTTCGTATGTAAGTATGCCCCACATCCCACCCACTGCCCCTGACTACATCCTCCACCCCCACCGCTCCCAACACATCCCTCAAAACCCCCAAAGTACACCCTGCAACCCCGAGGCTCAATGTCCATCCTCCTGATCACACAATTCCAATCACCTGCAATTATGGTCACCAAGGGGAGACTATGCAAAGCATAAACTAAATCCCTCCTAACAAAATCCTCCTTCACACGATGATCATTACTCGCCGGCATATACACCCCAATGAAGCGCACCTGAATGTCACCCCACGTCCCATCCACCCTAACTATCCATCCACCCCCCTCCTCCCATGCCTTCAAAGTGAAGGCAAATCCGCTGGCCGGGAGTGATGACATCATGTTCCTCTGTACCACTAGGCCTCTTACGGGACTCACCCATAATCTCCATATCCCCTTCCTGAGATGCATGATGCACCTCTTCCACCACCAGCTCCAATGGTGGATCAAACACAGGAGACACCCCAACAATTCCACCTATCAAGCCCTCTACCTCAGGGCTCAAACCAACATCTGAAGGCACCATATTCCCCTGTAAAGGGATGTCCAACAACCTATGCAAATCTCCAGACTGGGGACCTGCAGTTCATCCATCACATCCACCTCCGCAGCTTTCACCACCATGACACCCGGGGACGTGTCCTCATCCTCTTCCTGTGAGGCCTTTGGCAACGTCGAGACCTCCAGTTCAGCCGCCTCAACAGCATCACTCCAACTCCCTGACACCATATCCATATGAGACACCACCTCTGCTACAGGCATCTCCATATCCACCGCTGCCACTGATCCAGGCACCTCTTCACAACGAGGCTCCTCACATTGATGAGAAGAACGTTGTCCCCGACGCTGATCACATGCAGCCGCCACATGCCCCAGGGCCCCACATAGTCTACACATCCTCTGCTGCCCAGGGTACGTCACATAAACCTACGTCCGAAAATCTTCCATGATAACATACGATGGTATTTGCCATATGAGGGTCATCTTGAGGGAATAAGATCCCTCTGGCATGCCGGCATATATACCCTGGGCCCACCGGCCCATATTGGCTGCATATATGGTTCCAAACTGGCCAAAAACCCTCCTGATGTCCACTTCGGTCGCCTCAAAAGGAATGTTTCATAAGCGTATCCACAAATAGCATGTCAAAACATCACGAAGTCGAACCTCCAAGCCTGCATTGACCACAAGACACTTCTCTTGATACTTGTCAACAACATTCTCATATGCCCCGGTGGTCATGAATTTAACGAAGATCCTCGCAGCTCCGTTTAAGGAAATCCCGTATATATCTGCAGGAGAAATCCCATATCCTGAAGAATCAAGGGCAGGAGAACCTCCGCGTTGCTGGGATATATAGCTCCTTTCAACAAGTCTACACAGACCGTGTTCACTCTGCGCCGGTAGCCGTCTGCCATTGTGGTGAAAACAAAGTTTCCCCATTTCACCGCTAGGGAACACACACAGCTCACCCATTCACTGCGAAGGTTGGGGAACAACTACCTATGAAAGAAACTATGGCTATCGGCATGAATTCTGTAGAATGCTTTAAGTCCTACTTGAGCAACAGGGTACTACCTTGGGGTTCCCCAAGGTAGTATTCTGGGTCCTTTACTCTTCTTGTGTTATGTGAATGACATGCCTATCAGTATCAAATGCAAGCTACTACTGTACGCAGATGATAGTATCTGGTAAAGACCCACAAGACATTGCTAATGTACTATCACAAGAACTAGAATCCTGTAGCAAATGGTTCGTAGACAAATTATCACTACGCCTCGGGAAAACGGAAGCCATACTCTCTGCCACGAAACATAAATTGAAAAGGGTAAATAATTTTAATCTCCAGTGTAATGGGGAATCAATTATTACAGTAAATTCAGTGAAATATCGGGGAATCCCTTTTGACCCAAGTATGTCAGAACTAATAGGGAACAGTGTAGTAAAGATAGCGAATTCCAGACTAAAGTTTCTATACAGACAGGCACAGTGTCTACCAACTGAGGCTCACAGGACCCTATGTCTAGCTCTCGTACAGTGTATTATAGACTACTCTTCCTCTTCATGGTACTCTGCCTTAACAAGAAAACTGAAAGATAAGCTATAAATCACCCAGAACAAAATGGTGAGATTCATTCTGGACCTGGGTCCAAGAGAGCATGTAGGCCAGAATGAATTACTACTACTGAATATGCTGAATGTTGAAGACAGAGTAAAAACAACTAAAGCTAAATTACGTTCATAAAATTGCTCACAACCAGTGTCCCCCAATATCTTACTGCCAATTTTGTTAAGGCAGGGAACCAAAACAATTTTAGAACTAGGGAAAGGGAGAACAACTTTGCAATACCTAGAGTCAGTGGTCAGGCTTCAAAGACATTTTTCTATACAGCAATAAAGGAGTGGAATAGACTGCCTGCACAAGTCAAAGCCTGTCATAGCATGAGCCAGTTCAAGAAGAGAACCAAAATGTACATCATGAATAAGGCTACAGAAAGAGAGGAGAGTGATTTTTTGTATGAAAATAACTAATTTTATCTCACCCCTAGTATATATTCTTTTATTGTAACGACTTTTACATAGTTAAGATACTTACCTGTTTTTAACTTTTAAATATAATTAATAATTATCACAAGGACTCCAGTGAAAATAAGTCACTTCGTCTGCTTTTTTGGGGGGGTTATCCTAGGTTCTCTACACATTGCTGCTATGTAATCATTGTAACTGTATTTATGTATACTTGGATAAACTTACTAACTAAGGCTCAGGAAATCACTGGCGTTAGGTTCATGACAAGGTTAATTGAAGATGTACGAAAAACGATCGTCTTGGTATGTCTTAGTAATACAACTCTCCCTGGCTACATTTGTATTGGATATGTTCGTGTTGAGGTTATGGTCTTCATCCCCAGGCCCGTGTTATGTTTCCCAGGCCACAAGTGTACACCATCACAAGACTTGCACTGCTGATCCTAACTGTGGAATGAGTGTGGGAAAAAGAAACACATGATTCATGCATATTCATATACGTATGTATGAGTGCAAGTGCGTTTGTACGCACGTATGTACGATTTTGCGGACGCATATACGCAGGTAAGTATGTACGATTTTGCGGACGCATATACGTATATATGTTTGTATATGTATGCTTGCATGAATGCACACTATTTTGTTAGTTAGTTACCATTTTGTCCTAGGCACATGTCAATTAGACATGTGTGTATGTATATATATGTGTGCATATGTATGAGTTCATGTATTCTTATGTTAATGTATGAATGTTAGTGCGTATGTATGTGTGTGCTTATGTATAATATGTATTCACGTGTATGTATGTGTCCATATGTACTCATCTATAATATTAATAATAATAATAATAATAATAATAATAATAATAATAATAATAATAATAATAATAATAATAATAATAATATAATAATAATATCTTTATTTACTAGAACTTGACAGACGCATGCCTTTCTGACATCACCACGACGCCAAATGACTGCGAAAAGGCAATAAATGACATGCCCATGCACTCCGCTCCAGGCCCAGACTCATGGAACTCCGTGTTCATCAAGAACTGCAAGAAGCCCCTATCACATGCTTTTAACATCCTATGGAGAGGGAGCATGGACACTGGGATCGTCC
Source organism: Cherax destructor (assembly GCA_009830355.1). Lineage (NCBI taxonomy): Eukaryota > Metazoa > Arthropoda > Malacostraca > Decapoda > Parastacidae > Cherax > Cherax destructor. Next base: position 66,091 of record WNWK01008960.1, read on the forward strand.
CACAGTTACTAAAAACAACAGACATAGCCCCGCTCCACAAAGGGGGCAGTAAAGCAATAGCAAAGAACTACAGACCAATTGCGCTAACGTCCCATATCATAAAAATCTTTGAAAGGGTTCTAAGAAGCAAGATCGCCACCCATCTTGATACCCATCAATTGCACAACCCAGGACAGCATGGGTTTAGAGCAGGCCGCTCCTGTCTGTCCCAACTACTGGACCAATGCTCTAGAAGATAAACAGAATGCAGATGTTATATACACAGATTTTGCAAAAGCCTTTGACAAGTGTGACCATGGTGTAATAACACACAAAATGCGTGATAAAGGAATAACAGGAAAAGTTGGTAGATGGATCTATAATTTCCTAACATGTAGAACACAAAGAGTAGTAGTCAACAGAGTAAAGTCTGAGGCAGCTACTGTGAAAAGCTCTGTTCCACAAGGCACAGTACTTGCTCCCATCCTATTCCTCATCCTCATATCAGACATTGACAGGGATATAAGCCACAGTGCTGTGTCTTCCTTGGAATATGACACCCGAATCTGTATGACAGTGTCCAACGTTGAAGACACTGCAAGACTCCAAGCAGACATAAACCAAATCTTTAAATGGGCTGCAGAAAACAATATGAAGTTCAATGACGAGAAATTTCAATTACTCAGATACGGAAAACGTGAAGAAATTAAAATCTCATCAGAGTACAAAACTAATTTAAACAACACAATAGAGCGATCATGTCAGAGGATCTCACCTTCAAGGACCATAACAAAGTAGCAATTGCATCTGCTCGAAAAATGACAGGATGGATAATGAGAACCTTCAAAACCAGGGATGCCAAGCCCATGTTGACACTTTACAGATCGCTTGTTCTATCTAGGCTGGAATATTGCTGCACACTAACTGCACCTTTCAAGGCGGGTGAAATTGCTGACCTTGAAAATGTGCAGAGAACCTTCACTGCACGCATAAGTGCGATAAACCACCTCAACTACTGGGAACGCTTGAAGTTCCTAAACCTGTACTCTCTAGAACGCAGGTGGGAGAGATACATTATTATATACACATGGAAAATTCTCGAGGGCTTAGTACCAAACTTGCACACAAAAATCACTCCGTACGAAAGCAAAAGACTCGGCAGGCGATGTAACATTCCCCCAATGAAGAGCAGGGGTGCCACTAGCACGTTGAGGGACAACACAATAAGTGTCAGGGGCCCAAGATTGTTCAACTGCCTCCCAGCATACATCAGGGTGATTACCAACAACCCCCTGGCTGTCTTCAAGCAGGCACTGGACAGGCACCTAAAGTCGGTACCTGACCAGGCAGGCTGTGGTTCGTACGTTGGACTGCGTGCGGCCAGCAGTAACAGCCTGGTTGATCAGGCTCTGGTCCAACATGAGGCCTGGTCACAGACCGGGCCGCGGGGGCGTTGATCCCTGGAATTCTCTCCAGGTAGACTCCAGGTCCAGGTAGACTACAAGTACATGTACAAGGTATACAGTCCTAGCTGACATCACTGACATACTACTAGTATGTATATAGAAAGCCCCTTGTTATCTGGAGTACCTGGAGAGAGTTCCAGGGGTCAACGCCCCCGCGGCCCGGTCTGTGACCAGGCCTTGTGGTGGATCAGGGCCTGATCAACCAGGCTGTTACTGCTGGCCGCACGCAGTCCAACGTACGAACCACAGCCTGGCTGGTCAGGTACTGACTTTAGATGCCTGTCCAGTGCCTGTTTGAAGACAGCCAGGGGTCTATTGGTAATCCCCCTTATGTATGCTAGGAGGCAGTTGAACAGTCTTTGGCCCCTGACACTTATTGTGTTGTCTCTTAACATGCTAGTGGCACCCCTGCTCTTCATTGGGGGGATGTTGCATCGTCTGCCGAGTCTTTCGCTTTCGTAGGGAGTGACTCTCGTGTGCAAGTTTGGTACTAATCCCTCTAGGATTTTCCAAGTGTATTTAATAATGTATCTCTCGCGCCTGCATTCTACGGAGTACAGGTTTAGGAACTTCAAGAGTTCCCAGTAACTGGGGTGTTTTATCGCAGTTATACATGAATATGTTAGTTACCATTTTGTCCTAGGCACATGACGATTAGACAATGTACTCACCTATTTGTATTCACCTATTTGTGGTTGCAGGGGTCGAGACTCAGCTCCTGCTCCGCCTTTTCACTGATCGCTACTAGATCCTCTCTCTCCCTGCTCCATATGCATGTGCCTATACATGTGAATGTATCTTTGAGTGTATGTATAATGTGTCTTTATGTATACATGACGTCTTATATGTGCATGTATATGAATGTGTTCCCGTGGCTCGGTTGGTAACGTCCTCAGCTCACCCTGAGGGACTGGGGATCGCTCCCCGGCACTGGTGGAAACATCGGGCACGTTACCTTACACCTGCTGCCCCATGTTCACCCAGCATTAAGTAGGTACTTGGGTGTTAGGAGACTGTCGTGGGTGGCATCCTGGGAGAGAAGATTACATGACCACAGTGGGAATAAGACAGACAGTCCTCGATGACTCACTTCACTGGGTTATCCTGGGTTACTAACCCTCCCCCAGGTTAAAAATTCAAACGAAAATTGTATTTTATCAGTCAGCGATGCATTCGGACGATTACCTTATAGTTGACTCCAAAATAATTACTTCAGAAAATATTTTTTTCAGGGATTTGTTCTATCTTTTATATCACGTAGACAACACCTTAAGTGTCCGGGGCCCAAGACTGTTCAACTGCCTTCCAGCATACATTAGGGGGATTACCAATAGGCCCATGGCTGTTTTCAAGAAGACACTGGACAGGCACCTAAAGTCAGTACCTGATCATCCGGGCTGTGCTTCGTACGTCAGTTTGAGTGCGGCTGGCAGTAACAACCTGGTTGATCAGACCCTGATCCACCATGAGGCCTGGTCTCAGACCGAGCTGCGGGGGCGTTGACCCCCGAAACCCTCTCCAGGTAAACTCCAGGTAAACGTAAGTCAAAAGACCTGGGAGTGATCATGTCAGAGGATCTCACCTTCAAGGACCATAACACTGTAGCAATCGCATCTGCTAGAAAAATGACAGGATGGATAATGAGAACCTTCTAAACCAGGGATGCCAAGCCCATGTTGACACTTTACAGATCGCTTGTTCTATCTAGGCTGGAATATTGCTGCACACTAACTGCACCTTTCAAGGCGGGTGAAATTGCTGACCTTGAAAATGTGCAGAGAACCTTCATGGCACGCATAACTGCGATAAACCACCTCAATTACTGGGAACGCTTGAAGTTCCTAAACCTGTACTCCCTAGAACGCAGGCGGGAGAGATACATTATTATATACACGTGGAAAATTCTCGAGGGATTAGTACCAAACTTGCACACGAGAGTCACTCCCTACGAAAGAAAAAGACTCGGCAGGCGATGTAACATCCCCCCAATGAAAAGCAGGGGTGCCACTAGCACGTTGAGGGACAACACAATAAGTGTCAGGGGCCCAAAATTGTTCAACTGCCTCCCAGCATACATCAGGGGGATTACCAACAAACCCCTGGCTGTCTTCAAGCAGGCACTGGACAGGCACCTAAAGTCGGTACCTGACCAGGCAGGCTGTGGTTTGTACGTTGGACTGCGTGCGGCCAGCAGTAACAGCCTGGTTGATTAGGCTCTGGTCCAACATGAGGCCTGGTCACAGACATGGCCGCAGGGGCGTTGACCCCTGGAATTCTCTCCAGGTAAACTCCAGGACATAATTCAAGGTTTCAAATCCCAACCTGTAATCCTTAAAACAACTAATCTCGATAAAAGTGTTCTCTATAATTCCTAAAATTATTGTTGCAGTCACTTAGAGACATAGTATCCAAGCAGTCAATTAGTTATCAACTTTTTAGTCTTAAGTCAGGCTTAAGTTTGGCAGAAATGCTCTGCATGCTAAGAGGCTTTCTGCATGAACACCTTAATGTCTTCCACATCTGTACAAACATTGTATCATGCTGAAATAAAGAATATTTCGTCTTTAATCTTTAATACAATAATATATCTTGCTCTCAGTAAGTCACTAATGTCTTGGAAGTTTGAAGCTGATCGGAAGAGGCATTCTCCAGTTGTCACACGGAAACAAAATCTGGGAATGGACTTTGATTATTGTTTTTTTAATTCATGTTAAGCGCTAAACCCATCTGAGTCATTCAAAAGCAAGACGTGGTGGAGGCTTGATACTACGTCTGCTGAGCGCCAGACAGACGCTTTTCCTGTTTGTACTCATTGTAACACTGACCACATGGCACCCACACATTGTAACACTGACCACATGGCACCCACACATTGTAACACTGTCCACATAGCACCCACACATTGTAACACTGACCACATGGCACCCACACATTGTAACACTGACCACATGGCACCCACACATTGTAACACTGACCACATGGCACCCACACATTGTAACACTGTCCACATGGCACCCACACATTGTAACACTGACCACATGGCACCCACACATTGTAACACTGACCACATGGCACCCACACATTGTAACACTGTCCACATGGCACCCACACATTGTAACACTGTCCACATGGCACCCACACATGCATATAGACCCGAAATGCACCACATGTTAGTGGCTTTCCTTTGTGTGCTCAACACTATTGTATTACTTGTACACTACATATTGTAATACCGCAGAAAGTAATGAAACTTGTGTGTTTGTTTATAAGTGTGACGCCACGTGCAGTACACCAGACTTCAAAATCTGAGGCTGATTGAATAAGGTGTTCTGGAGTAATGAACCAAAATTTTGATTTTTTAAGAAAATCAAATTTAATGAATTTGCTTAAATAGTTGTCAAATTGGCAGCCAGACAGCTTAAACTTTATACCTGAGGGTTTGTAGCCGATCAGAAGAGACATTCTCTAGTTATTAAACGGGAAACAGATTATTTAATAAAATTGGCAAATTGAAATTTTCACTGATCAAAGTGAATGTCAAGTCCACCAACACTGAAAGTTTGAAACCGATCAGAAAAAGCATTCTGCATAAATTGATGTGATTCCAACGATTCCAATTTTTTTTTTAACAATTTCAGAAAAGTTTCAGATCTGCACCTACACAAATTATGGAATATCATCCTTTTTTTAGGCTGCGTCATCACTAATATTTAGAAAGTGTTCTTTAGTTATTGAATATAAATAAATATTACCATTTATCCAATAAAATTCGCAAACTGGGACTTAAGCCAACCAATCAGAGAGTGACTTTGTACAAGCCCCATCCTGGGTGATGGAATATGAGTTAAACACAGCTAGCTCTTGTCCCCACTGTGTAATTATCGTATAGAACAGGATAGCAGCACACTGCTGATGTAGTCAATTTTGTTTAAGAATAATGACTCGTTAATAAAAATGTTAGAACACTTTTATCTTACCTGGAGTATACCTGGAGGGTGTTTCGGGGGTCAATGTCCCCGCGGCCTGGTCCATGACCAGGTCTTATGGTGGATCAGGGCCTGATCAACCAGGCTGTTACTGCTGGCCACACGTAAACCGATGTACGAAGCACAGCCTGGTTGGTCAGGTACTGACTTTAGGTGCCTGTCCAGTGCCTTCTTGAAGACAGCCAGGGGGTCTATTGGTAATCCCCCTTATGTATGCTGGGAGGCAGTTGAACAGTCTTGGGCCACTGACATTTACTGTGCTGTCTTTTAGCGTGCTCATGGCGCCCCTGCTTTTCATTTGGGGGATGTTGCACCGCCTGCCGAGTCTTTTGCTTTCGTTGGGAGTGTTTTCGGTATGCAGATTTGGGACTAGTCCCTATTCAGGATTTTCCAAGTGTATATTATGCTCTATCTTTTTCGCCTGAGTTCCAGGGAGTACAGGTACGTAATTATGATAATTATTGAAAGAATAAACTGAACTCAAAATCAATTTTGTCTAACCCTAGACTCATCGCCATGTCTCTGAAATCTTGCCACTGTCGTCTACAGGATGGGAAGGCCTGCCTGGGTAAGCTTACAGGCCTTAAAGTTGAACCCTATTGGTTTTGTGGCTTAAGTGGTAGCGTCGTCTCCTCACACTTGACCGACCCGGGATCAATCCCGGGAACAGAAGAAACTCGGGACATGTTTCCTTACACCTATTTCCGCTGTTCATCTAACAGTAAACAGGTAACTGGAAACTAGGTAAGTGTTGTGGGTCCTGTCATTAGGAAGAGAGGCAAAGGAACAGTAATGACAGTAATACACACAGTGACAGAGCAGTACAGTCACAGACAGTACCACTAACAGACAGTAGGGTCACGGACAGTACCACTGATAGAGCAGAACAGTCACAGAGAGTACCACTGACAGACAGTAGGGTCACAGACAGTACCACTGACAGACAGTAGGATCACAGACAGTACAACTGACAGACAGTAAGGTCACAGACAGTACCACTGACAGACAGTAAGGTCACAGACAGTACCACTGACAGACAGTAAGGTCACAAACAGTACCACTGACAGACAGTAGGGTCACAGACAGTACCACTGACAGTCAGTAGGATCACAGACAGTACAACTGACAGACAGTAAGGTCACAGACAGTACCACTGACAGACAGTAAGGTCACAGACAGTACCACTGACAGACAGAAGGGTCACAGACGGTACCACTGACAGACAGTAGTGTCACAGACGGTACCCCTGACAGACAGTAGTGTCACAGACGGTACCCCTGACAGACAGTAGGGTCACAGACAGTACCACAGACAGACAGTAGGGTCACAGCCAGTACCCCTGACAGACAGTAGGGTCACAGACAGTACCACTGACAGACAGTACCACTGACAGACAGTAGGGTCACATACAGTACTACTGACAGACAGTAGGGTCACAGACAGTACCACTGACAGACAGTAGTGTCACAGACGGTACCCCTGACAGACAGTAGTGTCACAGACGGTACCCCTGACAGACAGTAGGGTCACAGACAGTACCACTGACAGACAGTACCACTGACAGACAGTAGGGTCACATACAGTACTACTGACAGACAGTAGGGTCACAGACAGTACCACTGACAGACAGTAAGGTCACAGACGGTAGCACTGACAGACAGTAGGGTCACAGACAGTACCCCTGACAGACAGTAGGGTCACAGACAGTACCACTGACAGACAGTAGGGTCACAGACAGTACCCCTGACAGACAGTTGGGTCACAGACAGTACCCCTGACAGACAGTTGGGTCACAGACAGTACCCCTGACAGACAGTAGGGTCACAGACAGTACCCCTGACAGATAGTAGGGTCACAGACAGTACCAGTGACAGACAGTAGGGTCACAGACAGTACCAGTGACAGACAGTAGGGTCACAGACAGTACCACTGACAGACAGTAGGGTCACAGACGGTACCACTGACAGACAGTACCAGTGACAGACAGCAGAGTCACATACAGTACCAGTGACAGACAGTAGGATCACAGGCAGTACCACTGACAGACAGTAAGGTCACAGACAGTACCACTGACATACAGTAGGGTCACAGACAGTACCCCTGACAGACAGTAGGGTCACAGACAGTATCAGTGACAGACAGTAAGGTCACAGACAGTACCACTGACAGACAGTAAGGTCACAGACAGTAACAGTGACAGACAGTAAGGTTACATACAGTACCCCTGACAGACAGTAAGGTCACAGACAGTAACAGTGACAGACAGTAAGGTCACAGACAGTAACAGTGACAGACAGTAAGGTCACATACAGTACCCCTGACAGACAGTAAGGTCACAGACAGTAACAGTGACAGACAGTAGGGTCACATACATTACCAGTGACAGACAGTAGGATCACAGGCAGTACCACTGACAGACAGTAAGGTCACAGACAGTACCACTGACATACAGTAGGGTCACAGACAGTACCCCTGACAGACAGTAGGGTCACAGACAGTATCAGTGACAGACAGTAAGGTCACAGACAGTAACAGTGACAGACAGTAAGGTTACATACAGTACCCCTGACAGACAGTAAGGTCACAGACAGTAACAGTTCGATCCTCCCTCATATCATTTTGTTTATTCATGAACAATAAAGTTCACTATCGCAAGATGAACTTAAAGTTTATATTCCACTAAGTTGGTTAAATTAAAAGTTACGTTCAGTTTGTTGCCTTCAAAGTTACATTATCTGGCTAAAGTTCAAAGTTACATTGACAGGGTTAAGTTCAATGTTAAAATGAGTGTTTAAGTTCAACATTAGACTTAATAAAAACTTAAGTTCACTGAGTAACTGAAAAGTTCAAGATTACCGAATGTAAAGTTTAAGTTCACTGAGTGTAAAGTTCAAGGTCACTGAGTGCAAAGTTCAAGGTTACTGAGTGCCAAGTTAAAGGTCACTAAGTATAAAGTTCAAGGTCACCGAGTGATTATAAACTTCAAAGTCACCGAGTGATTGTAAAGTTCAAGGTCACTGAGGGAGAGTAAAGGTCACTGGGAGAGTGTAAAGTTGAGGGTCACTAAGTTTGGGTAACGTTCAAGGTCTCTAAGTGAATATAAAGTTCAAGGTCACTGAGTTAATTTAAAGTTCAAGGTCGCTTAATTGAGGAAAAATTCAAGGTCACTGGAAGAGTGTCAAGTTCAAGGTCACTAGAAGAGAACAAAGTTCAAGATTACTGGATTATTGAAAAGTTCAAGGTCACTTAGTGATTGCAAAATTAAAGTTTAAGGTCCTTACTGAATGATTGTTAAATTTAGGTCACCTAGCTTTTGCAAGGTTCAAGGTCTCTTAATTATTGTAAAGTTCAAGGTCACCGAGTGACTATAAATAAAGGTCACTGGAAGATAGTAAAGTTCAAGATCACCGAGAGTAAACTTAGAGATCACGAGAAGTTTGTTTTCAAGGTCACTGGGCGAATTTCAAGGTCACTTGGTTAATGTAATGTTTAGGGTTACTTTATAAGATAGAGTTCAAGGTCACTGGGAGACAGGGAGAGAGAGAGAGAGTAAAGCTGAAGGTCCTTGGTGAGAGTACAATTCAAGATCACTTGGTTAAGCTAAAGTTCAAGGTCACCTGATAAGGTAAAGTTAACGGTGGTTCTAAAGTTCAAGGTCACTGGGAGCGAGTAAAGTTCAAGGTCACAGAGAGTAAAGTTCAAGGTCACTAAGAGCGAGTAAAGTTCAAGGTCACAGAGAGTAAAGTTCAAGGTCACTGGAAGCGAGTAAAGTTCAAGGTCACTTGTAGATAGTAAAGTTCAAGGTCACTGGGAGCTAATATAGTTCAAGGTCACTGGTAGAGAGTAAAGTTCAAGGTCACTGATAGAGAGAGAGTAAAGTTCAAGGTCACTGAGCGAGTAAAGTTCAAGGTCACTGGTAGAGTGTAAAGTTCAAGGTCACTAGGAGAGAGGAAAGTTCAAGGATACTGGTAGAGTAAAGTTTAAGGTCACTGGTAGAGTGTAAAGTTCAAGGTCACCGGTAGAGTAAAGTTCAAGGTTACTGAGAGAGAGTAAAGTTCAAGGTCACTGAGAGAGAGTAAAGTTCAAGGTCACTGGGAAAGAGTAAAGTTCAAGGTCACTGGGAGAGAGTAAAGTTCAAGGTCACTGGTAGAGAGTAAAGTTCAAGGTCACTGGTAGAGAGAAAAGTTCAAGGTCACTGAGAGAGAGTAAAGTTCAAGGTCACTGGCAGAGTGTAAAGTTCAAGGTCACTGGTAGAGAGTAAAGTTCAAGGCTACTGGTAGAGTAAAGTTCAAGGTCACTGGTAGAGTGTAAAGTTCAAAGTCACTGGTAGAGTAATGTTCAAGGTTACTGAGAGAGAGAAGTAAAGTTCAAGGTCACTGGTAGCGAGTAAAGTTCAAGGCCAATGGGAGAGAGTAAAGTTCAAGGTCACTTTTAGAGAGTAAAGTTCAAGGTTACTGGGAGAGAGTAAAGTTCAAAGTCACTGGGAGTGAGCAAAGTTCAAGGTCACTGAGAGCAAGAAAAGTTCAAAGTCACTGGGAGCAAATAAAGTTCAAGGTCACTTTTAGAGAGTAAAGTTCAAGGTTACTGGGAGAGAGTAAAGTTCAAAGTCACTGGGAGTAAGCAAAGTTCAAGGTAACTGGGAGCAAGTAAAGCTCAAGGTCACTGGGAGAGAGTAAAGCTCAAGGTCACTGGGAGCGAATAAAGTTCAAGGTCACTGGGGGCGAGTAAAACTCAAGGTCACTGGGAGAGAGTAAAGCTCAAGGTCACTGGGAGCGAGTAAAGTTCAAGGTAACTGAGAGAGTAAAGTTCAAGGTCACTGTTAGAGAGAAAAGTCCAAGGTCACTGTTAGAGAGTAAAGTTCAAGGTCACTGCGAGCAAGTAAAGTTCAAGGTCACTGTTAGAGAGTAAAGTTCAAGGTCACTGGGAAGAGTAAAGTTCAAGGTCACTGGGAAGAGTAAGTTCAAAGTAACTGGAGAGAAGTTCAAGTCACTGTTAGAGAGAAAAGTCCAAGGTCACTGTTAGAGAGTAAAGTTCAAGGTCACTGCGAGCAAGTAAAGTTCAAGGTCACTGTTAGAGAGTAAAGTTCAAGGTCACTGGGAGAGAGTAAAGTTCAAGGTCACTGGGAAAGAGTAAAGTTAAAGGTCACTGGGAGAGAACACAGTTCAAGGTCACTGGTAGAGTGTAAAGTTCAAGGACACTGGTAGAGATTAAAGTTCAAGGTCACAGCTAGCGAGTAAAGTTCAGGGTCACTGGGAGAGTAAAGTTCAAGGTCACTGGAAGAGAACACAGGTCAAGGTGAATGGGAGAAAACACAGTTCAAGGTCACTGGGAGAGAACACAGTTCATGGTCACTGGGAGAGAACACAGTTCAAGGTCACTGGGAGAGAACACAGTTCAAGGTCACTGGGAGAACACAGTTAAGGTCACTGGGGAGAACACAGTTCAAGGTCACTGGAGAAACACAGTTCAAGGTCACTGGAGAGAACAAGTTCAAGGTCACTGAGAGAGAACACAGTTCAAGGTCAGGAGAGAACACATTCAAGGTCACTGGGAGAGAACACAGTTCAAGGTCATGAGAGAGAACACAGTTCAAGGTCACTGAGAGACAGTTCAAGGTCACGGAGAGAACACAGTTCAAGGTACTGGAGAGAAAAGTTCAAGGTCACTGAGAGAACAGTTCAAGGTCACTGGGAGAGAACAAGTTCAAGGTCACTGGAGAGAACACATTCAAGGTCACTGGGAGAGAACACTCAAGGTCACTGGGAGAGTAACAAGTTCAAGTCTGGAGAGACACAGTTCAAGGTCACTGGAGAAACACAGTCAAGGTCACTGGGAGAGAAACAGTTCAAGTCACTGGGAGAGAAACAGATCAAGGTCACTGGAGAGAAGTTAAGGTCACTGGGAGAGAATAGTCAAGTCAGGGAGAGGAAACAGTTCAAGGTCACTGGGAGAGAATACAGTCAAGGTCACGAGAACACAGTTCAAGGTCACTGGAGAGAACATCAGCTAGGTCATGGAAGACATTCAGGTCCTGAGAGAAGTTCAAGGTCATGGAGAACGTTCTAGGAACTGGAAACACAGTTCAAGGTACTGGAAGTCAGGTCATGAGAACACAGTTAAGCTGAAGAAGTTCAAGTCACTGGAGGAAAATAGTCTGAAGTAAGGTCAGAGAAGTTCAGTATGAAGAACACAGTTCAGGTCACTGAGAAACACAGTCAGTCACTGAGGAATCAGAAGTCACTGAGAACGTAGTCTGAGAAATCAGTCACTGGGAGAATTCAAGGTCACGAGAATCAGGTCATGGAAAAAGTAGGTCATGGAGAAAAGTTAAGGTCATAGAGAAAAGTCAGGTCGGAGACACAGTTCAAGGTCACTGAGCACAGTTGGTCACTGGAGAACACAGTTCAAGTCACTGAGAGAAACATTCAAGGTCCTGGAAACAGTTCAGGTCACTGGAGACACAGTTCAAGGTCATGAGAAACAGTCAAGGTCTGGAGAACACAGTTCAAGGTCCTGAGAAGTCAAGGTCACTGAGAGAACAGTCAAGGTCACTGAGAGACACAGTTCAAGGTCACGAGAGTGAGACAGTCAAGGTCACTGGGAGAGAAAGTTCAAGGTCATGGGAGACAAGTTCAAGGTCATGAGCGTCAAGGTCGGAGAGAAGTTAAGTCTGAAGAACAGTTCAGGTCTGAGAAGTCAAGGTCATGGAGAAGTCAAGTCGAGTGGTGAGAGACAATTCAAGGTCCTGAAAGTTCATCATGGAAATTCAAGGTCATGGAAAGTCAGGTCACTGAGAACACGAAAGTCAGGTAGAAAGTCAGGTCACGAGAGTTATCTGGAGAATACGAAATAGTCAGAAAGTTCCGAAGGTCACTGGGAGAGAACACAGTTCAAGGTCACTGGGAGAGAACACAGTTCAAGGTCCTGGGAGAGAACACAGTTCAAGGTCACTGGGAGAGAACACAGTTCAAGGTCATTGGGAGAGAACACAGTTCAAGGTCAATGGGAGAGAACACAGTTCAAGGTCACTGGAGAACACAGTTCAAAGTCATTGGGAGAGAACACAGTCAAGGTCATGGAGAGAACACAGTTCAAGGTCACTGGGAAGAAAAGTTCAAGGTCACTGGAGAGAACACAGTTCAAGGTCACTGGGAGAAGAAAGTTCAAGGTCACTGGTAAGTAGTTGAAGGTCAATGGGAGGATAATTTAAGGTCACTGGAAGAAACACAGTTAAGGTCACTGGGAGAGAAAGTTCAAGGTCATGGGAGGAAGTTCAAGGTTACTCGGAGAGAACACAGTTCAAGGTCACTGGAAGAGAACACAGTTCAATGTCACTGGGAGAGAATACAGTTGAAGGTCACTGGGAGAGAACACAGTTGAAGGTCACTGGAAGAGAGTAAAGTTCAAGGTCACTGGTAGAGAACAGAGTTCAAGGTCACTGGAGAGAAATTTCAGGTCAGGGAAGAAAGTTAAGGTCACTGGGAGATAGTAAAGTTCAAGGTCAATAAGAAAGAACACAGTTCAAGGTTACTGGGAGAGAACACAGTTCAAGGTCACTGGGAGAGAACACAGTTCAAGGTCACTGAGAGAGAACACAGTTCAAGGTCACTGGAGAGAACACAGTTCAAGGTCACTGGGAGAGAACACAGTTCAAGGTCACTGGGAGAACACAGTTCAAGGTCACTGGAGAGAACACAGTTCAAGGTCACTGGAGAGAACACAGTTCAAGGTCACTGAGAGAGAACACAGTTCAAGGTCACTGGGAGAGAACACATATCAAGGTCACTGGGAGATAACACAGTTCAAGGTCACTGGGAGAGAACACGGTTCAATGTCACTGAGAGAGAACACAGTTCAAGGTCACTGGGAGAGAACACAGTTCAAGGTCACTGGGAGAGAATACAGTTCAAGGTCACTGGGAGAGAACACAGTTCAAGGTCACTGGGAGAGAACACAGTTCAAGGTCACTGGGAGAGAACACAGTTCAATGTCACTGGGAGAGAACACAGTTCAAGGTCCTGGAGAGAACACAGTTCAAGGTCACTGGGAGAGAACACAGTTCAAGGTCATTGGAGAGAACACAGTTCAAGGTCACTGGGAAAGAGTAAAGTTCAAGGTCACTGGGAGAGAACACAGTTCAAGGTCACTGGGAGAGAGTAAAGTTCAAGGTCACTGGGAGAGAGTAAAGTTCAAGGTCACTGGGAGAGAGTAATGTTCAAGGTCATTGGGAGAGAACACAGTTCAAGGTCACTGGTAGAGAGTAAAGTTCAAGGTCATGGGAGGAGAGAGCGAAACAGTTCAAGTCACTAAAGAGAACACAGTTCAAGGTCACTGGTAGAGAGTAAAGTTCAAGGTCAATGGGAGCGAGTAATGTTCAAGGTCACTGGAAGAGAACACAGTTCAAGGTCACTGGTAGTGAGTAAAGTTCAAGGTCAATGGGAGCGAGTAAAGTTCAAGGTTACTGGGAGAGAACACAGTTCAAGGTCACTGGAAGAGAACACAGTTCAATGTCACTGGGAGAGAATACAGTTGAAGGTCACTGGGAGAGAACACAGTTGAAGGTCACTGGAAGAGAGTAAAGTTCAAGGTCACTGGTAGAGAACAGAGTTCAAGGTCACTGGTAGAGAGTAAATTTCATGGTCAATGGGAACGAGTAAAGTTTAAGGTCACTGGGAGATAGTAAAGTTCAAGGTCAATAGGAAAGAACACAGTTCAAGGTCACTGGGAGAGAACACAGTTCAAGGTCACTGGGAGAGAACACAGTTCAAGGTCACTGAGAGAGAACACAGTTCAAGGTCACTGGAGAGAACACAGTTCAAGGTCACTGGGAGAGAACACAGTTCAAGGTCACTGAGAGAGAACACAGTTCAAGGTCACTGGGAGAGAACACAGTTCAAGGTCACTGGGAGAGAACACAGTTCAAGGTCACTGGAGAGAACACAGTTCAAGGTCACTGGGAGAGAACACAGTTCAAGGTCACTGGAGAGAAAAGTTCAAGGTCACTGAGAG
>WNWK01008961.1:0-80510 GCA_009830355.1 Cherax destructor
TTTCGAACTTGTAAACGTTGACCTGCAATGTAGACCGAAGGTGGGAGTTCACGGCAGTCAAACGTTAAACGAGCTATATTGCAAGGAAAACGTCTTCGCTTATTGGCAGGGAGGATAAAAGTGTCAACCTTAAGGATAGGGAGTTCTTGTAGCTCAAGTTGCTCCAAAATGTCTTCACCACATGTCTGGAAATTCCGTTGGAAAATGGTGTGGGGTAAAATGACAGTACCACTACAAGAATTAAGAGAATGATGCTTGTCAATAGTGATAGGAATAGTATCTATGGTTGTAAGAAGGGAAAGATCGCGAGCTTGGCCAGCATTCTGGACCGTGATGATGCGAGTGCTGCTCTTGAGAGCGTGAAAAGAGATATCTTTGCCTACATGGCGTAGGAGAGCTTTACCAATACTATGATCGGAAAGATAGGTAGTTGGAGTAGTAGGTCTGAGAGTAAAAACTTTGTCCATTGAGTAGTGTGAAACAAAGTATCTAAGGGAAGTGCGCGACATGCTAGTTGTTTCTGAGATGAACGAGAAGGAAGAGTCGAATCGTCATGTAAGGGTCTTGGTCGTTTGGGTGTGAGACTGGGGGTGGTTCAATGGGAGACGGGCGAGCGATTCGAAAATTGCCGCACCGTCGAGGGAGAAGCCGGAATCAAGGTCAGAGAAGAGCGAAGGTCAGATATGTCAAAAGGGCTGGTCAGAACCCTGGTACCTGAAGCAGGTGACGAACCGGCACCAGCAAGAGGTACAGGGGTATTAGAGTTGTCCGAAGAGTTGTCCGGTAACGAGGTAGGGTCAGAACTAGGTGCAGTATCAGGAAGGGGCCCGGGGGTATTGGGTCAGCCATGGTTAGGTTACCTCTTTCTTTTTATTTTTAAGAAAAAAAAGAAAGAGGAAAGAAAATAAAAATAAAAAAAGAATAAAAAAGGGGGGAATGTGG
Source organism: Cherax destructor (assembly GCA_009830355.1). Taxonomy (NCBI): domain Eukaryota; kingdom Metazoa; phylum Arthropoda; class Malacostraca; order Decapoda; family Parastacidae; genus Cherax; species Cherax destructor. The sequence continues at coordinate 943 of WNWK01008961.1, forward strand.
AGGAATAGCTTCTAGGAGAAATGAAAGGGGTGTAAATCCCCCTCCATGCCCAAGAGGACCTCAACACCACAAGTAGTGCAGATGCTGCCATACCCTACCCTTCATGCCAGTAAACCAGCAATCCGGGATAGCATCCTCACATCCACCAAGCCACCTCGGTGGACAAAAGAGAGGGCGGCCGGATATCCGCCACAAAGCATACCACCTTCGACCACCACCCCCGGAATCTGAAAGGTGGCCTCCAGAGATACACCCGTCGCCGGAAAGATACCCAAGGCAACCCCTCGGGAGACGGGAGACCGGAGAGGGATCGGGACATCCCCAGGCGATCCAGATTCCATGGCAAACTACACCACCGCCAAGGCCCTCAACGGAATGGGATGGACTACGATACCCTTCCCCCTACCTAGGAACTAGAATGCCTGTGGAGGGAAGCTCCCAGGGTAAAAATGGGAAGGAAATAAGGGAGGGATGAGGAGGAAGAGGAGGAAAGTGAAAAAAGGGAGGATGGGTAAAATGGGAAAAGGGAGGGGGGATTGGGGGGTAATTAGGTTCGGTCTGAGGAAGAAGACCAAAAGGTCCAATTCCTCAGACCAAGAGCCTCTTCACCACAGCAAAGAGCCCCCCTTGAAGAGGGGCGTAAATGTTAATTCTTCAACTGTTCGACCAAAGCTCCTTAAAGTTGGCAATGAAGGAGAATTTCATGTTGAATAATAAACTATTCAAATCTGACATGACTTTTCTAGATTGTCCTTATTTCTAATTTCTCATTTATCATGCAGGGGTTCGAGATGGTTGATGCAAGTATTGATGACGGGAAATTCAGACCTGCAGCAAGTCAGGACCACTTCAACCATTTAGGCAGCGAATGTGCTATACAGCATGACTGTAACCCTTAACAGCATGCAGGCTGTTCAGGACTCACAAGAACCAGCTTCTGTAGAACCTCATAAAAAACTGTTATTGTTCATTTACCTCGTAGGAATATGTGAAAAGGCGTCTTAGATGAGGATGAACCACTAAGTCTTAAAATAAGGTCACAAGGTAAAGTGTTTGATTTAAAAAAGCAATGGATGTTTTGTGCTCAGGCTTGTAAATCTGTAGATCCTAGACATCCTAATAGGTGGGACAAAGTAATACAGTGTGAACAAAGGGTGTTTCAGCTGCTTTACCTTAGCAGAATGTATTAGATTACTGTGACGACCTTAATGATGACCTTAGTAACTGTGATATTACATAATTTATCTTCTTCAGGGACACTATAAAAATTAATTATTGGGATATTATTAGTGTCTTCCTGTGTGAAAACCGAGAGAAAATAATTATTAAAAATAGAGCACATATCATTCTCCTTGTCAGTAAGATACCCAGAGTTATTTTTAAGGGGACCTATCTTATCCCTAACTTTTGTTCTATAAACCTGGAAAAAACTTTTTGGGTTAGTTTTTGAATCCCAAGCAACTTTAATTTCATAGTCCCGTTTAGCTTTTCTTATACCCTTTTTAACGTCCCTCTTAATGTCTGTATACTGATTTATAAGATGACCCTCACCTCTATTTATGTGCCTATAAATTCCTTTCTTTAGCCCTAAAAGATATTTGAGCCTATTATTCATCCATTTTGGGTCATTTTTACTTGATCTAATTTCTTTATACAGGATAAATGTTCTTTGGGCAGCCTGTATAGTGTTCAGAAAACTGTCATATTGATAGCTCTCTTCGTTACCCTAGTCCACAGATGATAAGTGTTCTCTAAGCCCATTATAATCTGCTAAGCGAAAGTCTGGGACTGTTACTGAATTATCCCTACTATCATACATCCATTCAATGCTAAAGGTAATTGACTTGTGGTCGCTTGTGCCGAGTTCCTCTGTGGAGTATAATTGGGGGTTAAGGTTGTTAGTCAGCCGGCGATCATTCACGGGTTCAGCCCGTGCTTCCATCTAGCAGGCCAAGGCAGAACCCCCCCTTTTCTGGTGGTAGTTACCTTACCTGGTGAACAGCAAAACTGTAGAGAGTCACTACACCTTCACACTTCTCCTGATCAGGTAAGGTGATCCACGAGGTATATATTTTGTTTGTGGTTTTATGGTTACCAGTAATTTCTTCCATCTTAAAGTGAACATGCTATCCTTTTTCTTTCTTACATGTTATGTTCGCTTACTTGTGGTAACCATTATTTATTTATCTTTATCAGCTCTGCTGCTGGCCTGGTCAGCTGGTACAGACGCCCGATTTGAAGGAGCTAGATGTACGTCTCTCTGACTTAGCTACTTTTGTCTGCTCTTCCAGGATAACCTTCCTGCATCTCGTCTACACCCGAGACTCATCCTGGGTCTTATATTCTCCTACTCTCCATCCTGCCAGAACCACAACGGCCTATTTTTTTTATTAAAAAACTTAAAATTTTGTTTATTTCCTACCAAAGAGTCTTTAATTTTTTTTATTAATTATTTTTTTTAATTATTTTTATTAATTTTTTTTATTTTTTTTTCCCTTGTGTCAGGGGAACGCCTTCCCCATTCAATGCTAAAGGTAATTGATTTGTGGTCGCTTGTGCAGAGTTCCTCTGTAATTTCTAAATTATTAACAAGGGATTCCTTGTTTGCCAGAACCAAGTCAAGTAGGTTATTTCCCCTTGTAGGTTCTGTCACAAACTGCTTCAAAAAACAATCCTGAACTACCTATAAAAAGTCGTTAGATTCTAAATTCCCTGTCAAGAATTCCAATCAATCTGACTAAAGTTAAAGTCCCCTAGAATTACTACGTTATCGTGCCTTGTGGCCTTAACAATTTCCTCCCGGAGTAGTCTCCCTTGTTCCCTATCTAAGTTTGGAGGACGATATATCATGCCTAAAATCAATTTTTCACACCCCTCTGAAAATTCTATCTAGACAGACTCTGTATGTAATATTTCAGACTTTATGCCCGTTTTTATGCAACATTTTAAATGATCACGGACATAGTGCCACCCCACCCCCCTTCCCGATACTTCTGTCTACTTGGAACAATTTAAAACCCTGGATGTGACATTCAGCAGGCATGTCCCGATTTTTCATATTAAACCATGTCTCAGTTATTGCAAAAACATCGTTCATCTTATTTCTAGCACTACGACTATTAGTGTAAAATACATATAAAGACCCCCCTTTCTCTTTACCCTTCCTGCTCATTTCTGTTTTTCCACTATACATATTACAGTCCTTGTCACCTAGTTCCACCGACTTTCCAATATCCACCTTATTCTGCCTATTACTAGTTCTCCTATAATTCATAATATTACTACACTGGGACTTCACTGTTTTCCCCCCATAACCCATACCACTTACTTTTTCTAGTTTAAAGCCCTAACAGCTCCCTCCACTGCAGTTGCCAGTGCCCCCACCCCAGACCTGGATAAGTGAACCCCATCCCTGTCATACATGTCATTTCTGCCATAGAAGAGGTCCCAGTTGTCAATGAATCTTACTGCATTTTCCTTACAGTATTTGTCCAGCCATCAATTGACACCAATTGCCCTGGACAACCATTCATTTCCAACTCCTCTCCTTGGCAAAATACCACATATGACAGGGTTCCCACCCTTCTTCCTAATTGTCTATTGCTGACCTATACCTGCTAGTCAGGTCCTCACTCCTATGTCTGCCAACATCGTTGCCTCCAGCACTGAGACAGATAATAGGATTGCTCCCATTACCTCTCATGATGTCGTCCAGACGGCTAACAATATCCTTCATCCCAGCCCCAGGAAAACAAACCCTCTGTCTCCTAATCCTATCTTTCAAGCAGAAGGCCCTATCCATGTACCTAAACTGACTATCCCAGACGCAGACCACGAAAGTCTATAAATGAATCTGGACAAGCTGCAGAGCTGATCTAACAAGTGGCTATTAAAATTTAACACTAGCAAACGCAAATATATGAAAATCTGGGAAGGACAAAGAAGACCAGAAACAGAAGGGACAGAAGGCTAATTCTTCAGCCTGCTGCTCACGCAGCAGAGAAAGGAGAACCCAGAACCTCCCCCATCTCCCTGAGGAGAGAAGGGGCTATGAGTTCAGACTTGACCCCTGAAACAACACATAGAAACGAGTAAGCACAGACTAGGAGGGAGGCCCAACGACAGTACGAAAACGATATAGCATCGAAAGTCAAGTCTGACCCGAATTTGTTATATAGCCACATCAGGAGGAAGACAACAGTCAAGGATTCGAACCCATGTCGTTTTGGCCCGCCTTATGTTGAGTGAAAATCACATGACGCTCTAACCCACAGGACCATGCAATCCTACAAAGAATCAAGCACCTAGCAGGGCTAGGTGTTTTACCTTGATCGGAGGACAAACGGTGCCTCTGAGCTAAGTTTCCTGTCAACACGATGAATTAGAACATCTAGGGAAGGCAATCTGTCATCTACTTTGTGCTCTGTTATAAACTTAATTGAGGCTACTAAATCATTGAGTCAAGGAAGGAACTTGTCAATATAGTGATCTCTAGACCATAGACACAGAACATCGTCTACGTATCTGAACCACTTGGATTTATTAATTAAGGAGGATATGTTTTTAAGGATTCTAGTCTCATAGAATTCAATATACACGTTGCTGAGTAATGGACTAAGCAGATTTCCTATGGCAATGCCTTGTTTTTGAGCATAGTATTTACGTTCAAATATGAACTTGCAGTCCATCACACAAAGCTTAATAGGTAAGCAAATCAGGGACAGGGACTCTAAACAATGTGACATCAAAACTCACTAGAGAAAAAGTCGTGTGATACATTTAATTTCTGAAGCCTCTATGTAAGATCAACATTTTTTTTTTTTAATATGAGCATTCGAAATCTTTCCGTCCATGGGGGTCACAATTTTAACTAGCCAGGATAGGTATCATGCAGCCGAGCCTACTGAACTTATAATAGGACGGGTTGGGTTCCCTGGTTTATGGGTCTTAATTAATCCATAAAGATACGGTAGAGTTGCCGACCTTTCTGACACGTTTAATTCATCATTCCCCTTCAATAACGTCGTTTATTGACGTGAGGGGGTTCTTAGAGGTTCGTACGTTTCATTATCCCTTAGTAAATTGTTAATCTTATCCAAATATTCAACCTCATCTAAAATAACAACGAGTTAAATTTATCAGCTTTCGTGAGACGCAATGTATGATCGTTCCCGAAATCCTTGTATATTTTGACGACTCGCAAAGGGCAGTTGGAGAGCACAGGACGGAGTAAGGTACCATAGACCATCCCTTTACAGATATTAAACGCATCTGGCAACAGCTCGCCATGTTTTTCCAACATATAAAACGACTTAACTAGGTCTACATAATTAATATTCCCAATTATGGAAGCGAAACTTATACCCTAGAACTGCTTGCTGGTCACTACCTAATTCTTTGCTAGATAAGTTAATAACAAAATCCTAGTTCGCATGTGTAGTCCAGCCACTCTGTGCTTTAAGATTATTTAGTTTCCTAGTATGAATGAACTCAGTGTTCCTCATCCTTCTCAGCTAGACATATATATAATCAAGTAGGTAGTTATCCCAGCTTAGGGAAATCTTGATGAAGAATTCTGTCCTGGCTCTCCACATTTGGATGTTAATCATCTTCTTTTCAGGTTGCACTAATTCAATATTTTTATTAAGCACTTACCTGTGGAGTTGATCGAAATGTGTTGTAGCTAGTCTGGCCAATTTGTTTTGAAGTAGGGGGATTTCGGTAAAACCTGTTCACTTAGGCACTTACATAGAAATGCTAACTTAAACGCGGCTTTATGGGCTTTAAGTGTGAGCCCGTCGGAGACAGCGTTTCACCTTCGGTAGTGCCGTACATAGGGAATTCCACAGTATTAATAAGTCTGCTTAGGCCCTGCGTATGAGTACAGATACTCAAGTGCATATGAGTACAGTTATACAAGTTTATGAGACTACAACTTACATAATAGCATATATGTGAGTTTCTTAGGATAGTCTAGGGAAGGTGGGTTAGAATAATTTATTGCCTCTGGGGTCCTAGTGTTAAGAAACAGTGCAATTGGCATGGTACATATGTTTGTAGTAGGTAAATACCCAGGAAGGGTGTGAGAGGATGGGGAAGGAAGGTGTGTGGGTCGGATGTGGCTCACTCTGTGATATGGGTTGTGACTGATACCTACTTCCTTGCCTCAGAGAATTTCCCCTCCTACTTGTTGCTGTCTTACAACATTGTATAGCTTCTGACGACGTACGAGAGTGCGAAAGATCTACAGCTAAAGATTTTCATTCCCAGGTTACAAAAAAATATCGCAGGCAGTAAGATCTGAACCAACTTTGGACGTCCACGAGTGTGGCTTAGCTCCCATCGTGGTGTCTTAAATCATTCATCTACAGATGCCTCATAACGTTAGGTAGCCTGCTTAACTGCAAGCCATGTTTCTGCCTAAAGCCAGGCACACATCAGTGAGCCTCAGGCATGGTCTGCAGCTACTTAACTCTCCTCCGCTATGTTCTGGTCTCACGAGCGATATTATATTAAATACACCTCGTAGAAACAAGCGAAAGTATATACAGTCAAGCAAGTTACCTAACATTTTAAGGCATCAATAACTGATCATTAGAAGATATACCGTCCCAAGATCATTAGAAGATAAACCGTCAAAAGATCATTAGAAGATAAACCGTCCCAAGGTCATTAGAAGATAAACCGTCCCAAGATCATTAGAAGATAAACCGTCCCAAGGTCATTAGAAGCTAAACCGTCCCAAGATCATTAGAAGATGAACCGTCCCAAGATCATTAGAAGATAAACCGTCCCAAGGTCATTAGAAGATAAACCGTCCCAAGATCATTAGAAGATAAACCGTCCCAAGATCATAAGAAGATAGACCGTCCCAAGATCATTAGAAGATAGACTGTCCTAATGAACATTAACTGACAGTTGAACTTTAGTAGACTGTCCCATTGAACATTAAAAGATACTGTGCCGATGAACATTAGAAGATGCAATTTTGTTCAGATTTTTTTCATGGAGGGTTAGCCACCCATCGAGGACCGTGTCTTATTTACACCGAGGACCGTGTCTTATTTCCACCGTGGACCGTGTCTTATTTCCACCGTGGACCGTGTCTTATTTCCACCGTGGACCGTGTCTTATTTTCATTGGGGTCCTTAAATCTTGTCCCCCAGGATGCGACCAAAATGAGTCGACTAACATCTAGGTACCTACTTACTGCTGGATGAACAGTGACAGCAGCTGTAAGGAAACATGCCCAACATTTCCGCCCGTGCCGGGAATTGAACCACGGACACCCAGTGTGTGAGGCGAGTGTTAACTTTCACTATGAACATTAAAATATGTATTCTGAACGATGCTTTTATATCAGTATGCCCTCACTCCATCACACAGGGGATACATAAGGTCTCACCATCACGCAGGGAATACATGTCTCACCATCACGCAGGGGATACATAAGGTCTCACCATCACACAGATGATACATAAGTCTTCACTCCATTACACAGGTGATACATAAGTCTTCACTCCATTACACAGGTGATACATAAGTCTTCACTCCATTACACAGGTGATACATAAATCTTCACTCCATCACACAAGTGATACATAAGTCTTCACTCCATCACACAAAGTCTCACACCATCACACAGAGGATATATAAGGTCACACCATCACACAGTGGATACATAAAGTCTCACACCATCACACATGGGATACATAAAGTCTCACACCATCACACAGGGGATACATAAGGTCTTACACCATTACACAGGAGATACATAGGGTCTCACACCATCACACAGGTGATACATAGGTCTTCCTCCATTACACAGATGATACATAAGTCTTCACTCCATTAGAAGGGTGATACATAAGCCTTCACTCCATCACACATGTGATACATAATTCTTCACTCAGTTACACAGGTGATACATAAGTCTTCACTCCATCACACAGGTGATACATAATTCTTCACTCCATTAAACAGGTGATACATAAGCCTTCACTTTATCACAGAGGTTGTACATAAGGTCTCACTCTTCACACAGGGGATACGTAAGGTCTCTCACCATCACACAGGGGATACATAAGGTCTCACTAACACACAGGGGATACATAAGGTCAGACCATCATACAAGGGATACATAAGGTCTCACCCTCACATAAGGGATACATAAGGTTTCACCATCACATAGAAGATACATAAGATCTCACCATCACACAGGGGATACATAAGGTCTCACCATCACACAGGGGATACATAAGGTCTCTCCATCACACAGGGGATACATAAGGTCTCACCATCACACAGGGGTTACATAAGGTCTCACTATCACTCAGGGGATACATAACGTCTCACCATCACTCAGGGGATACATAACGTCTCACCATCACACAAGAGATATATAAGGTCTCACTATCACACAGGGGCTACATAAGGTCTCACCATCACACAGGGGATACATAAGGCCTCACCATCACACAGGGAATACATAAGGTCTCACCATCACACAAGGGATACATAAGGTCTCACCATCACAGAGGGGATACATAAGGTTTCACCATCACACAGAGGATACATAAGGTCTCACCATCACACAGAGGATACATAAGGTCTCACCATCACACAGGGGATACATAAGGTCTCACCATCACACAGGGGATACATAAGGTCTCACCATCACACAGGGGATACATAAGGTTTCACCCCTCACTGACGTCTAATATTTTATTGAACATAAAATATGATTATAATTTCACTGTCACAGTGTTGCCGTGTGAGGTGTTGGAGGTGCTGGAGGTGTTGGAGGTGCTGGAAGAGGTGTTGGAGGTGCTGGAGCAGGTGTTGGAGGTGTTGGAGGTGCTGGAGGAGGTATTGGAGGAGGTGTTGGAGGTGCTGGAGGAGGTGTTGGAGGTGCTGGAGGAGGTGTTGGAGGTGCTGGAGAAGGTGATGGAGGTGTTGGAGGAGGTGTTGGAGGTGCTGGAGGAGGTGTTGGAGGTACTGGAGGAGGTGTTGGAGGTGCTGGAGGAGGTGCTGGAGCAGGTGTTGGAGGTGCTGGAGGAGGTGTTGGAGGTGCTGGAGAAGGTGTTGGAGGTGCTGGAGGAGGTGTTGGAGGTGCTGGAGGTGTTGGAGGTACTGGAAGAGGTGTTGGAGGTGCTGGAGCAGGTGTTGGAGGTGCTGGAGGAGGTATTGGAGGTGCTGGAGGAGGTGTTGGAGGTGCTGGAGGAGGTGTTGGAGGTGCTGGAGGAGGTGTTGGAGGTACTGGAGGAGGTGTTGGAGGTGCTGGAGGAGGTGCTGGTGGAGGTGCTGGAGGAGGTGTTGGAGGTGCTGGAGGTGTTGGAGATGCTGGAGGAGCTGGAGGAGGTGCTGGAGGTTTTTGAGGAGGCGCTGGAGGAAGTGTTGGAGGTACTAGCGGTGCTGGAGGTACTGGAGGTGTTTGAGGAGGAGCTAGAGGAGGTGTTGGAGGAGTTACTGGAAGAGGTGCTGGAAGTGCTGGAGGAGGTGCTGGAGGAAGTTAAGGTGGTGGAGGTGTTTGAGAAGGTGCTGGACATGCTGGAGGAAGTGTTGGAGGAGGTGTTTGAGGTGCGTGAGGTGTTTGAGTAGGTGCTGGTGGAGGTGCTAAATTAGGTGCTTGAGGAAGTGTTGGAGGAGGTACTGGAGGAGGTGCTGGAGAAGCTGCTGGAGGAGGTGCTGGAGAAAGTGCTGGAGGAGGTGCTGGAGAAGCTGCTGGAGGAGGTGCTGGAGAAGGTGCTGGAGGAGGTGCTGGAGAAGCTGCTGGAGGAGGTGCTGGAAATATTGGAGGCGCTGGAGAACGTGCTGGAGGTGATGGAGGAGGTGCTAGAGAAGCTGCTGAAGGAGATGCTGGAGGAAGTGTTGAAGGAGGCGTTGGAGGAGGTGCTGGAGGTAGTGGAAGTGATGGAGGAGGTGTATTTTTATTTTATTTTTATGTAGCTGTTGCTGCTAACACTGTGCGGAGCCGCAGTGTGCAGTGCGCAGTGTGCAGTGCGCAGTGTGCAGTGTGCAGTGTGCAGTGTGCAGTGCGCAGTGTGCAGTGCGCAGTGTGCAGTGCGCAGTGCGCAGTGTGCAGTGTGCAGTGCGCAGTGCGCAGTGTGCAGTGTGCAGTGCGCAGTGCGCAGTGTGCAGTGTGCAGTGCGCAGTGTGCAGTGTGCAGTGTGCAGTGTGCAGTGCGCAGTGTGCAGTGGCGCAGTAGCAGTGGCAGTGCGAGTGTGCAGTGTGCAGTGCGCAGTGAGCGCAGTGTGCAGTGCGAGTGCAGTGTGCAGTGGAGATGTGCGTGCAGTGTGCAGTGTGCAGTGCAGTGCAGTGCGCAGTGTGCAGTGGCAGTGTGCAGTGGCAGTGTGCGAGTGTGCAGTGCGTAGTGTGCAGTGTGCAGTGTGCAGTGGCAGTGTGCAGTGTGCAGTGCGTGCAGTGTGCAGTGTGCAGTGCGCAGTGTGCAGTGTGCAGTGTGCAGTGTGCAGTGTGCAGTGTGCAGTGTGCAGTGTGCAGTGTGCAGTGCGCAGTGTGCAGTGTGCAGTGTGCAGGTGTGCAGTGCGCAGTGCTGCAGTGCTGCAGTGTGCAGTGTGCAGTGGGGCAGTGCGCAGTGTGCAGTGCAGTGTGCAGTGTGCAGTGCGCAGTGTCAGTGTGCAGTGCGCAGTGTGCAGTGCGTGCAGTGGCAGTGATGCAGTGTGCAGTGTGCAGTGCGCAGTGCGCAGTGCGCAGTGTGCAGTGTGCAGTGTGCAGTGTGCAGTGCGCAGTGTGCAGTGTGCAATGCGCAGTGTGCAGTGTGCAGTGTGCAGTGCGCAGTGTGCAGTATGCAGTGTGCAGTGTGCAGTGCGCAGTGCGCAGTGTGCAGTGTGCAGTGTGCAGTGTGCAGTGCGCAGTGTGCAGTGTGCAGTGCGCAGTGTGCAGTGCGCAGTGTGCAGTGTGCAGTGTGCAGTGCGCAGTGCGCAGTGTGCAGTGTGCAGTGTGCAGTGCGCAGTGTGCAGTGTGCAGTGCGCAGTGTGCAGTGCGCAGTGTGCAGTGCGCAGTGTGCAGTGTGCAGTGTGCAGTGTGCAGTGCGCAGTGTGCAGTGCGCAGTGCGCAGTGTGCAGTACGCAGTGTGCGGCCCGGTCTATGACCAGATAACGGGCACAAATAATGGGCACATAAGCGAGGGGACTTAACAATCAAGTTGTCATGATCTAAGACGCTCCATCTGCCAACTAATGATTGACTTTATTAGAAAAAATGCAACAAAATAGCAGCCAACATATTAGGTGACATTTGACAAATAAATAATTCTCCTAAGTATAGTTTGTATATTTTCTACATTTTTTTATAAATTTCAACTCATCATAAAATATGTTTGGTTTAGATTAAATCTACAGGATTAAGACTTTGGTAATTAATTTAAGTGCGGAATTTGGTAATTGCGTATTTTGGTTATAATAATGAAGTAAAAAATGGAGAGAGAGGGTAGTGATGAAGGAAGAGAGAGGGTAGTGGTGAAGGGAGAGAGAGGGTAGTGGTGAAGGGAGAGAGAGGGTAGTGGTGAAGGGAGAAGAAGGTAGTGGTGAAGGGAGAGAGAGTAATGGTGAAGGGAGAAGAAGGTAGTGGTCAAGGGAGAGAGAGGGTAGTGGTGAAGGGAGAGAGAGTAGTGGTGAAGGGAGAGAGTAGTGGTGAAGGGAGAAAGAGGGTAGTGGTGAAGGGAGAGAGAGGGTAAAGGTGAAGGGAAGAGAGGGTAGTGGTGAAGGGGGAGAGAGGGTAGTGGTGAAGGGAGAGGGTAGTGGTGAAGGAAGAGAGAGGGTAGTGGTGAAGGGAGAGAGGGTAGTGGTGAAAGGAGAGGGTAGTGGTGAAGGGAGAGAGGGTAGTGGCGAAGGGGGAGAAAGGGTAGTGGTGAAGGGAGAGAGAGAGAGTAGTGGTGAAGGGAGAGAGAGGGTAGTGGTGATAGGAAAGGGTAGTGATGAAGGGAGAGAGAGGGTAGTGGTGAAGGGAGAGAGTAGTGGTGAAGAGGGAGAGAGGGTAGTGGTGAAGGAGAGAGAAGGTAGTGGTGAAGGAAGAGAGGGTAGTGGTGAAGGAGAGAGAGGGTAGTGGTGTAGAGGGAGAGAGGGTAGTGGTGAAAGGAGAGGGTAGTGGTGAAGGGAGAGAGGGTAGTGGCGAAGGGGGAAAAGGGTAGTGGTGAAGGGAGAGAGGGTAGTGGTGAAGGGAGAGAGAGAGTAGTGGTGAAGGGAGAGAGAGGGTAGTGGTGAAGGGAGAGGGTAGTGGTGAAGGGGGAGAGGGGATAGTGGTGAAGGGAGAGAGAGGGTAGTGGTGAAGGGAGAGAGAGGGTAGTGGTGAAGGGAGAGAGAGGGTAGTGGTGAATGGAGAGAGAGAGGGTAGTGGTGAAGAGGGAGAGAGGGTAGTGGTGAAGGGGAGAGAGGGTAGTGGTGAAGGGGGAGAGAGGGTAGTGGTGAAGGGGGAGAGAGGGTAGTGGTGAAGGGAGAGAGAGGGTAGTGGTGAAAGTAGAGTTTAGTGGTGAAGGGAGAGAGGGTAGTGGTGAAGGGAGAGAGGGTAGTAACGAAGGGGAGAAAGGGTAGTGGTGAAGGGAGAGAGGGTAGTGGTGAAGGGAGAGAGAGAGAGAGAGTAGTGGTGAAGGGAGAGAGAGGGTAGTGGTGAAAGGAGAGGGTAGTGGTGAAGGGAGAGAGAGGGTAGTGGTGAAGGGAGAGGGTAGTGGTGAAGGGGAAGAGGGGATAGTGGTGAAGGGAGAGAGAGGGTAGTGGTGAAGGGAGAGAGAGGGTAGTGGTGAAGGGAGAGAGAGAGGGTAGTGGTGAATGGAGAGAGAGAGGGTAGTGGTGAAGAGGGAGAGAGGGTAGTGGTGAAGGGAGAGAGAGGGTAGTGGTGAAAGTAGAGTTTAGTGGTGAAGGGAGAGAGGGTAGTGGTGAAAGTGGTGAAGGAAAAGTGGTGATACATGGTAGATCACAGTCATGATGGTAGAGTCTCCAGGGATCCCTCACAGTGTCACTGCTGCAGATCAGGTGTCAGAGGTCAAGGGGAAAAAACAAAGAGGCCATCTGGCCCCTCCTAGCTTCCCCTTACATGTCTCACTCCCATCCATGTCTCACTCCCATTCCTTATATAAGAACATAAGAACATAAGAAAGAAGGAACATGGCAGCAGGCCTACTGGCCCATGCGAGGCAAGTCCAATTCTCCCACCGACTTAAGCCAATGCCTTGACCTGTTCAGGTCAGTCACATTCACTTAAGAGAGAGCACGGCATCCCACTTAATAGCACAAGCTAGTCAGGTCCAACTCACACCCACCCACACCTACTCATGTATTTATTCAACCTATTTTTAAAACTACACAATGTCTTAGCTTCTATGACGGTACTCCGGAGTTTGTTCCACTCATCCACAACTCTATTCCCAAATCAGTGCTTTCCTATAACCTTCCTGAATCTGATTTTTTCCAATTTAAAACCATTGCTGCGAGTCCTGTCAATACTAGATATTTTTAGCACGCTATTTACATCCCCTTTATTAATTCCTGTTTTCCATTTATACACCTCAATCATATCCCCCCTAATTCTACGCCTTTCTAGAGTGCAGATTCAGGGCCCTCAGTCTATCCTCATAGGGAAGACTTCTGATACATGGGATCAACTTTGTCATCCTCCTCTGTACGTTTTCCAGTGCATTTATATCCATTCTGTAATACGGTGACCAAAACTGTGCAGCATAATCTAAATGAGGCCTAACCAAAGATATATAGAGTTGAAAAACAACCTGAGGACTTCTATTATTTATACTTCTTGTTATGAAGCCAAGAATTTTGTTAGCTCTATTGTGAAAACTTACGCACTGTTGTCATGGTTTCAGATTACTTCTAACCAGAACTCCTAAATTCTTTTCGCAATCCGTAATATTAAGATCTACATTATTTAGTTTATATGTGGCATGGTTATTTTCCTGTCCAACATTTAGAACTTTCCATTTGTCTATATTTAACTGCCTCTGCCACTTCTCCGACCACTGCATCAGTCTATTCAAATCCTCCTGGAGTGTTCTAATGTCCTCATTTGAATGAATTGGACGGCCTATTTTGGTGTCATCAGCAAATTTGCTTATGTCGCTATTTATTCCCTCGTCTATGTCGTATATGTAAATTGTGAACAACAAGGGGCCCAGCACTGACCCCTATGGAACACCGCTCGAGACGTGCCCCCACTCTGATTTCTCCCCATTTATGCAAACTCTCTGCTGACTATTTGTCAACCATGCCTCTACCCAGGAAAAAATTTCTCCTCCTATCCCGTGTGCCTTAACTTTTCTCAACAGCCTCTGATGTGGAACTATCGAAAGCCTTACTGAAGTCCATATACACAATATCATATTCAATACCATCATCTACCTCCTCAATTACCTTAATGAAGAAAGTTAGTAAATTCGTAAGACAGGAACGCCCCTTTGTAAAACCGTGCTGAGATTCATTAATCAATTTATGCCTATCAAGATGGCTACGAATTGCTTCGGCAATTATTGACTCCATGAATTTACCAACTATGGAGGTAAGGCTTATTGGTCTATAGTTCGAAGCTAAGGACCTGTCACCTGCCTTGTAAATAGGTATTACATTTGCCCTTTTCCACTTGTCTGGCACTATGCTAAATTGTAGTGATATATTGAAAATATTAGCCAAAGGTTTGCTAAGTTCCTCTTTACATTCCTTTAAAACCCTTGCAAACAGTTCATCAGGGCCTGGGGATTTTTTAGGCTTTAATTTCTCTATTTGTCTGAGGACCATGTCACTAGTTACCCTAATAGTGCATAGTTTATTATCATCCTGTTCTACATAATTTTTTCTGGAATTTCTCTAGTATCTTCCTGAGTAAAAACTGAGAGAAAGTAGGCATTGAAAAGTTCACACATTTCCTTATCCCTGTCAGTGATCTGACCAGAGTTACTCTTAAGTGGGCCTATCTTGTCCCTAATCTTACTTCTGTATACCTGAAAGAACCCTTTTGATACGCCTATATATGCCTCTCTTTTGACCAATGAGATGTTTTAATCTATTGTTTATCCATTTGGGATCATTTTTTGTTAGATCTAATTTCCCTACTCAGAACAAAAGTTGTCTGGGCATCTAGCACTATGCTTTGAAATACATCATATTGGCAACCAGCCCTACCTACCTGACCCATAGTAAGGTCATCCCAATTAAGCCCACTCAGGTAATTTCTGAGCCCCATGAAGTCGGCCAAGCGAAAGTCTGAAACAGAGACTTGATTGCAGTTATCTGGGTAATTCCATGATACATTGAAACTAAGTGATTTGTGATCGCTTTCCCCAAGCTCATCATTAACCTCAAGATTATTAACTAGTGATTCTTTGTTAGCAAGAACCAAGTCAAGCAGGTTGTTTCCTCTAGTTGGTTCTGTCACAAACTGTTTTAAAAAGCAATCCTGAACCGTATCAAGAAAGTCACTAGATTCAAGATTTCCTATCACATTGTTCCAATCAATTTGTCTAAAGTTAAAATCTCCCATTAACACAACATTTTCATATCTAGACGCCTTGTGAATTTCCTCCCAAAGAAGTTTACTGCACTCCCTATCAAGATTTGGGGCCCTGTAAATCACACCCAAGATTAGTTTTTCACGGCCCTCAAGAAGCTGTAACCAAACAGATTCAGTGGCTGACGCTTCTAATTTTATATCTTGTCTAACACAACAGTTTAAATTGTCTCTGACATACATCGTTGACCCTATCAGTGTGGAATAATTTATAGCCTTGTATATGACATTCAGAAGGCAACTCTCCATCTTTCAGATTGAGCCAGGTCTCTGTTATTGCAATAATATCAATGTTTCCTGCACTTGCAATTAATCTTAGCTCATCTATTTTATTTCTTACACTCCTGCTATTAGTATAGTAAACCTTAAGGGAGCTAGTCTCCTGCTGCCCTCTGCTGTCACGCTTTGTTTGCTGATATGTCCCACTCCCATCCATGTCTCACTCCCATTCCTTATGTCTCGCTTCCCTAAATGTCTGAACTCCTCTATATCTCTCACTTCCCGATCCCACAAGCCTAGTCTTCCGAAACGTAGGACCGAAACATCGTCATGAGTATCGGTCTCCCATGTGCGGGTTGTGTGGGTATTGTTTCAGTCACGGTATTGTGCCTCTTTGTTCTTCAGTATGAAGCACTCACTTGGCCTGATATTCACGTAAACTTGTGTGAGTGTAACAGCTTGGTTGATCACGCCCTGATCAACCCGTTTATATCAAGGACACAATTTGCTCTTCGTGAAATTAACTCTTGTTCGTTTTCTTAAAGGACATATATATTAGTTATTAGTTATTTTAATGGTAAATATTTGTTGTAGGTTTTAGATAAAGGTTAATATCTAGTTACTGTATAAACCATACCACGGGTGGGGTTAGAACCCGCGATCAGAGAGTCTCAAAATTCCAGACCGTCGCGTTAGCCACTGGGCCAGCTAGCTTCAATAAGATTCATCCAACTAGGAAGAAATATACCTAGTTGGAGGATTCTTATTGAAGCTAGCTGGCCCAGTGGCTAACGCGACGGTCTGGAGTTTTGAGACTCTCTGATCGCGGGTTCTAACCCCACCCGTGGTATGGTTTGTTTGCAATCGTGTCATTACGATTTCGTGAGTCATGTTTAGTTACTGTATGCCAGCACTGAAGGATTGAAGTCAGCCGGACGAGTGCTTCTCTTAAAGGAGTACTCGGGAGAAGGTTACAAAATACAGCCAATAAAAGATCCCACTATAGGAGTGACTAATAGCTAATTTCCCCTAACATATTTCACTAACCTCCATGTTATGTGTATCTCTCACATTTTGACTCTTATCTCACTTATGTTCTCTTTGTGTCTCATATCTCACCCCAAGTCTCATTCTCACACGTCTAGCTCTCACTTCATATCACATTATATCTTATCTCCCATGAAATGTCTCACTACTTTTCCCTTTACCTCATATGCCACATTCCCTATCAACTCCATATCTCACTCATCCTCCTATTGCTGGCCTTATGTTCCTCTCTACCCCTCACACTCCTCCCCTCGTTTATCTAACTACTCAGCTTTCACTACATCTCAATCCTTTCACATGCCCTCGCATTTTCCCCCTCATGTTTTCCATTAGCTTCACCGACCCTAGCAAATCATATTTCCCCTCTGCCCTCTAGTAAGTCTCAGCTCTCCACAGTCTCCCCTCACGAACCTTATTGGCTGCCATTCAATCACACGGGCGCCTTTCCCATTGTCACGCACCTCCACACACCTCTCATATTTCTCACCTTCCTCATCCATGTTTTCCGTCAAGTTTCCTTGTTCCTCACCTTCATAGTCTCTCATCTTTCACTATCCTTCACTTATTATTATTGTATCACTATCATTACGCTTGTCAAGCACAAAAAATCTTGTGACTCACTGAAAGAAACTCCGTTGTCTGAATGATTGTTGCTTCATGTGCCTGGTTCCCTTCACGAGGAGCGCCTGGTTCCCTTCACGAGGAGCGCCTGGTTCCCTTCACGAGGAGCGCCTGGTTCCCTTCACGAGGAGCGCCTGGTTCCCTTCACGAGGAGCGCCTGGTTCCCTTCACGAGGAGCGCCTGGTTCCCTTCACGAGGAGCGCCTGGTTCCCTTCACGAGGAGCGCCTGGTTCCCTTCACGAGGAGCGCCTGGTTCCCTTCACGAGGAGCGCCTGGTTCCCTTCACGAGGAGCGCCTGGTTCCCTTCACGAGGAGCGCCTGGTTCCCTTCACGAGGAGCGCCTGGTACCCTCACGAGGAGCGCCTGGTTCCCTTCACGAGGAGCGCCTGGTACCCTTCACGAGCGTTCTCGAGGAGCGCCTGGTCCTTCACGAGGAGCGCCTGGTACCCTTCACGAGGAGCGCCTGGTTCCTTCACGAGGAGCGCCTGGTACCCTTCACGAGCGCTGGTTCCTTCACGAGGAGCGCCTGGTTCCCTTCACGAGGAGCGCCTGGTTACCTTCACGAGGAGCGCCTGGTTCCCTTCACGAGGAGCGCCTGGTTCCCTTCACGAGGAGCGCCTGGTTCCTTCACGAGGAGCGCCTGGTCCCTTCACGAGGAGCGCCTGGTTCCCTTCACGAGAGCGCCTGGTTCCCTTCACGAGGAGCGCCTGGTTTCCTTCACGAGGAGTGCCTGGTACCCTTCACGAGGAGCGCCTGGTACCCTTCACGAGGAGCGCCTGGTACCCTTCACAAGGAGCGCCTGGTACCCTTCACGAGGAGTGCCTGGTACCCTTCACGAGGAGCGCCTGGTACCCTTCACGAGGAGCGCCTGGTCCCTTCAAGGAGGCCTGGTTCCCTTCAGAGGAGCGCCTGGTCCCTTCACGAGGAGCGCCTGGTTCCCTTCACGAGGAGCGCCTGGTTCCCTTCACAGGAGCGCCTGGTTCCCTTCAGAGAGCGCCTGGTTCCCTTCACGAGGAGCGCCTGGTCCCTTCACGAGGAGCGTCCTGGTTTCCTTCACGAGGAGCGCCTGGTTCCTTCGAGGAGCGCCTGGTACCCTTCACGAGGAGCGCCTGGTTCCCTTCACGAGGAGCGCCTGGTTCCCTTCACGAGAGCGCTGTCCTGGTTGTTCCTTTACAAGGAGCGCCTGGTTCCCTTCAGAGGAGCGCCTGGTTCCCTTCACGAGGAGCGCCTGGTTCCCTTCACGAGGAGCGCCTGGTCCCTTCACGAGACGCCTGGTTCCTTCACGAGGAGCGCCTGGTTCCCTTCACGAGGAGCGCCTGGTTCCCTTCATAGGAGCCTGGTCCTTCAAGGAGCGCCTGGTCCCTTCACGAGGAGCGCCTGGTTCCTTCACGAGGAGCGCCTGGTTTCCTTCACAGAGCGCCTGGTTCCTTCGAGGAGCGCCGGTTCCCTTCACAGAGCGCCTGGTCCCTTCACGAGGAGCCCTGGTTCCCTTCACGAGAGCGCCTGGTCTTCAAGGAGCGCCTGGTCCCTTCAGAGGAGCGCCTGGTTCCTTCACGAGGAGCGCCTGGTTCCTTCACGAAGAGCGCTGGTACCCTTCACGAAAGCGCCTGGTTCCTTCCGAGGAGCGCCTGGTACCCTCACGAGGAGCGCCGGTTCCCTTCACGAGGAGCGCCTGGTACCTTCACGAGGAACCCTGGTTCCTTCACGAGAGCGCCTGGTTCCTTACAAGGAGCGCTGGTTCCCTTCAGAGGAGCGCCTGGTTCCCTTCACAGGAGCGCCTGGTCCCTTCACGAGGAGCGCCTGGTTCCTTCAAAGAGCGCCTGGTTCCTTCCGAGGAGCGCCTGGTCCCTTCACGAGGAGCGCCTGGTTCCCTTCACGAGGAGCGCCTGGTCCTTCACGAGGAACGCCTGGTTCCCTTCACGAGGAGCGCCTGGTCCCTTCACAGAGCGCCTGGTTCCCTTCACGAGGAGCGCCTGGTCCCTTCACAGAGGCCTGGTTCCCTTCAGAGGAGCGCCTGGTTCCCTTCAAGGAGCGCCTGGTCCCTTCACGAGGAGCGCCTGGTTCCTTCACGAGGAGCGCCTGGTCCCTTCACGAGGAGCGCCGGTCCCTTCACGAGGAGCGCCTGGTCCCTTCACAGGAGCCCTGGTCCCTTCACGAGGAGCGCCTGGTTCCTTACAGGGGCCTGGTACCCTTCATGAGGAGCGCTGTCCTCAGGGCGCTGGTTCCCTTCACGAGGAGCGCTGGTCCCTTCACGAGAGCGCCTGGTACCTTCCGAGGAGCGCCTGGTACCCTTCACGAGGAGCGCCTGGTTCCTTCACGAGGAGCGCCTGGACTTAACCCTTTCCCACGAGGAGCGCCTGGTTCTCTTCACAGGAGCGCCTGGTTCCCTTCACGAGAGCGCCTGGTTCCCTTCACAGGAGCGCCTGGTCCTTCACGAGGCGCCTGGTTCCTTCAAAGGAGCGCCTGGTTCCCTTCACGAGGAGCGCCTGGTTCCCTTCACGAGGAGCGCCTGGTTCCCTTCACGAGGAGCGCCTGGTCCCTTCACGAGGAGCGCCTGGTTCCCTTCACAGGAGCGCCTGGTACCCTTCACAGAGCGCCTGGTTCCTTCACGAGGAGCGCCTGGTCCCTTCACAGGAGCGCCTGGTTCCCTTCAGAGGAGCGCCTGGTTCCCTTCACGAGAGCGCCTGGTCCCTCACGAGGAGCGCCTGGTTCCCTTCACGAAGAGCGCCTGGTACCCTTCACGAAAAGCGCCTGGTTCCCTTCACGAGGGCGCCTGGTCCCTCACGAGGGCGCCGGTTCCCTTCACGAGGAGCGCCTGGTCCTTCCGAGGAGCCCTGGTTCCCTTCGAGGAGCGCCTGGTTCCTTTACAAGGAGCGCCTGGTCCCTTCAGAGGAGCGCCTGGTTCCTTCACGAGGAGCGCCTGGTTCCCTTCACGGGGCGCTGGTACCCTTCACGAGAGCGCCTGGTTACCTTCCGAGGAGCGCCTGGTACCTTCACGAGGAGCGCCTGGTTCCTTCACGAGGGCGCCTGGTATCCTTCACGAGGAACGCCTGGTTCCTTCACGAGGAGCGCCTGGTTCCTTCACAAGGAGCGCCTGGTTCCTTCACGAGAGCGCCTGGTTCCTTCACAGGAGCGCCTGGTACCCTTCACGAGGCGCCTGGTTCCTTCAAGGAGCGCCTGGTTCCCTTCACGAGGGCGCCTGGTTCCTTCACGAGGAGCGCCTGGTTCCTTCACGAGGAGCGCCTGGTCCCTTCACGAGGAGCGCCTGGTTCCCTTCACGGGGCGCCTGGTCCCTTCACAGTAGCGCCTGGTTCCTTCCGAGGACGCCTGGTACCCTTCAGGAGGCCTGGTTCTCATGAGAGCGCCTGGTTTACAGGACCCTGGCCTTACGGCCCTGGTTTTACGGCGCCTGGTACCTACAGAGGAGCCTGGTTACCTTCACGAGCGCCTGGTTCCTTCACGGAGCGCTGGTTCCTTACGAGCTGGTACCTTCACGAGGCGCCTGGTCCTTCACGAGGGCGCCTGGTACCCTTCACAAGGAGCGCCTGGTTCCCTTCACGAGGAGCGCCTGGTACCCTTCACGAGGAGCGCCTGGTACCCTTCACGAGGAGCGCCTGGTTCCCTTCACGAGGAGCGCCTGGTACCCTTCACGAGGAGCGCCTGGTACCCTTCACGAGGAGCGCCTGGTTCCCTTCACGAGGAGCGCCTGGTTCCCTTCACGAGGAGCGCCTGGTACCCTTCACTAGGAGCGCCTGGTTCCCTTCACGAGGAGCGCCTGGTTCCCTTCACGAGGAGCGCCGAGCAGCGGGTCGCGTCTGGGTAGAGGACTGAAAGGACCCCAATGAAAATAAGACTCAGTTAAATGACATCCTGGCTTTATCGGGTCTTCCTGGTTTTATCAGGTCTTCCTGGGTTACTAACCGAGTTAATAATGGGAATAAAACTCTTCGTCATCGTCTTATTTCTCTATGGTTGACTTTGTCAGTAATGGGTTCCTCTTAATGGCCTCCACCAGTCTTAGGCGATGCAAACCTCACCAACATAGACATCATATAAGAGCACCTTAGAGTAATTATAGTTGTAATTGAATGTAATCAATTACAATATTTTAAAAATGATTACAACTGAACTTTTAAGTTAAGCAGTAATTGTAATTGACTCTTGTCAAGCTGATATCTGATTAAATTACATCATAAAAGTTAGGTATTATGATGGGTCATATGGTATATAACTGTACATTCTGTTGTGATTCTCATTGTTCGAGTCACGTTCAGTACTTGTTTGTATTGCCAATAGTTATGTTTGTGTCAGCTGTGTGACTGGTCTCCTTCTCACTGGATTTTGGTGAAAAAAAATTAATGCTAATTAAATTTGTTTTGGGTCGAAAGTTATTTTTCATGAGTTTTATGAGAACCATTCTGAAAGTGGTGTGAGATATTTGGGTCGAAGTATATTTTTGAAAACAGGAAGCCATTCTTTATGAATTCTTGAATGGATAAGCTTTCATGAGTCTCATGAAAAAATTTAAGTAGATAAAGTTTTATGACGATTTCAAATGAACGATGAGAAACCATCTCTTGTTATATTTCACAATTTTGGCAGCAGAGATATCCTATTGGTTCTTAAGTTATTTTTCTAATATTTTATGCAGTTTCACGAGCACAAATGACAAGAAAGGACACTGAAAGATAAAAGAAGGTAATGTAAATGGGTTTACTGCATCGCTCAATAATAATTTCTGCAATTGTTTTTAAATTATATTTTTAGCACTGTCTTCAATAATAACCCGTCTGGAGACATGTTATACGAGTGACGTTGCTTAACATAGCCTGATACCTAAATATTAATTATGCAATGGTGAATGATGTGGGCCAGTATTATTATGTTGCCCTAGTATTACATATTTACAAAGTAGTCTGTTATTCCAGTCAACTGGTCTCAGACCGAGCTGCGGGGGCGTTGACCCCCGAAACCCTCTCCAGGTAACCTGGACTGTGCTTGTAAGAACCTTTGCTTCTCCTTTTACATTGTAGGGTTTTCGTTTATTGGCAGGTTGGAGCAACAGTGTATTAAATATGCAGGAATAAAACTAGACACGTCAGAGGAAGTATCATTATCTGAAGTGCTTTAGTTTCTGTCAGGAAGAGTCACGTAGCTTAGCTACGTGCAGGAGATGTAGGAAGATGATTTGTGCTTCTGTGAGGGCTACGTCAAACCTCATCATATACTTAAAACGTTGTACTGAAAAGAAATATGCTGAGTATTTAAAAGAGAAGATGATGCACAGAAAGAAATGACTGAAAGATCTACTGGAAGTGACAGCGGTACGCAGAGAAAGATAGAGAAGAGAAAGACAGAGAAGAGACAGACAGAGAAGAGAAAGGCAGAAGAGAAAGAAAGAGAAGAGAAAGACAGAGAAGGGAAAGGCATAGAAGGGAAAGACAAAGAAGAGAAGACAGAGAAGAGAAAGACAGAAGCTCAGCCGAAATTATTTAAAATAAACTCCTGCATTTTGTTGCAGGTGACCAGATGCCACTGAATATTGTGCAGAAGTTTACTCTCCAGGATCTTCCAGAAGCAGCGCCAGAGTTTGTGTTTCTGTACGACCAGCACTTAGAAATACACTTCTTTTTTAGCCAATTGAAGAAAGATGGAGGCACCAATGCAAGAAAAATGCCCAACTCTCAGGCGAATTCATCTAGCATCAGACTATTTCATTCCTCAGAGCAACAATTCACTTTATAAACAAGAACTGGGAACTGAAGTCAAGAATTCTTGCTTGTGTTATTTTTGACGAGACGTACTGCCTTCAACACTGCAACTGCATATCAAGAGCTGCTTGGTCGTTAAGCTGCCACAGGTAAAGTTTAGGAAGTAGTAGCAGCCAAGGCCTCACAAATAATTAAGGCTTTGGATGTGTGTCTCCCTGGTTTTCACTTGGCTGAATCTGATGATGTAACATATCAAGATCAGGAGCAGACTGATATCACTCAGCACGAAATTGCCGTGGAATTTTTTTTTTTTTTTTTTTTTTTGCTAGACAGTATGAGTTGCTTTACTCACCCTCAACTTTGTAAGAAAGACGGTCTCACTAATCCAGAAGTCAATAATTTTTTTATCAACACCAGTTCAAGAAAACATCGTTTCTTGTGAATTCAGTCCGAAGGGTAATATAAACGTACAGTTGTACTTCTACTTACGAGCAAAATTCGTTCCAGTCGGTTATTCAAGTGCCGATACAGAAGGAATTTTTTCCCATAAGAAATAATGAAAATTAGGTTAATCCATTTCAGACCCCCAAAAATACACTTACAAATGAGTAAGTCCTAAGCTTCCTGAACATGCATAAGAGTCTGCAAGTTCGTTGCCCTGAACACCAGAATGCCCAGGAACACAGCAAAAGACGATATCTTTATGTCTGCTGAAGAGGCGACACAACAACGTTGAATACAAAGTACGATGGGATGTTAGGAGTCGAAGCTCAGAATAGCTTGCTATTCACTCCGACAGTCCGAGACTACAATAAGAGGAGGAAGAAGAGAAACAATGTAAATAACGGCCTCAAGAAGTGTACATAACTTTGCTGTGAAGATGACAGACTTGTCAGGTAAGCGTCCCTGTATATTATCAAGAAAAACAGCCGCAAATCTTACAGTATCAGAAGACTTAGAACCATCAGTATACACATAAGTGCAACTAACAATGATCAAGGAGGGAGCGCATGTTCACATCCATGATTACATATTTTTTGGAAGGGGAGAGGCGACACAGACTTGAATATTGGTACTTCCCAAGAAGGAATATAATAGAAATGACCAGAGAAAAAAGAAAAGGAAGGTAGATCAAGAGTAGTAACTAAAACCTAAATACGAAGGTTAAAAGGAAGAGATAAAGAACTTCACCAATGAAAGGCGTAAGTGTCACCAATGTCTGTGATAAAGCAATAGGTTGTAAGGTCATGAAGGTCATAAAAACGAGCCAAATACCAAATACAGTGAGTATTCCGACGGTCTTGCAAGGAACATTTGACTCCACGTGAAGGCTGTCGACTAGAGACGAGAGAAAGACACCAAGACAGAGTTGCAATCCCTCACGATGGAAGGCATCGACCTTGGAGAGAACTGCCTTCAAAGCAGAATAATACACCTGATTCCCATAATCAAGTTTAGACAGAACAAAGACCGTATGAAGTCGAAGATGACCACGTATGTTGGCCCTGAAAGTAAAGTGTAACAAAATTTTTAGTAAATTTAATCTGCTGAGTCAAACCACCTTTAGGGATGTTGTGGGTGATATCCACGACATTCTACTGTCAAAGTGGAGGTCTAGAAATTGGATTCTTTGACAGACTGAGATGGGAAACGACACAGGAAGAGTATCAAATGGGGAATAACAAGGAGCTAAAAAGATACGACATAGTTCGTTTCAAAAACAGAATTTGAAGTCATGCGAGGTAGCCTATTGAGACGGACAGCTGCACTCATTTTGTACGGAGTTGGACACTTGCCGGATGTTTAGGTCAGCATAAGCACTGGCAAAATCATCCACATATAAAGATGACTAAATTACCTGAGGTAGTAATGAAGCGAGACCGTTAATAGCTAATAACGATATCATGACTCACGAAATCGTAATAACACGACTGCAAGCAAATATACCTAGTTGGATGAATCTTATTAGAGCCAGCTGGCCCAGTGGTTAACGCACTGGCCTGTAAGTTTTAGCACTCACTTGCCATTGGGTTCCCTGAAATAACGATAATAACACCAGAGTAGTGCTAAGAAAGTATCCCTGTGGAACGCCTTCTGATTGAACGAAGTTCAAAGAGAAGCCGTTATGACACCAGCATACAAGTGTCCATCTATCAGAAAGACTTCAAGAAAAAGCCTGAAATAAGATATGGTAACGAGAATATTTTGTTTTATTCCCAGTATGGCACAGCGAGGGCCTGGTATAACAATTGGTAATTGACACGTGAGAAAACACTAGGATATATTTATTAGAAAACATGTCGGTCCTGGGACCTTGATCACTTCTATGTTAGAAGCGATCAAGGTCCCAGGACCGAAACTTTTTCTAAATATGTTCTAGTGTTTGCTCAGGTGTCTTTTTAAACCAGCTGGGGCCTGTAACTTAAGCCGTTTGGACCGATTGCTCCCAGTTGGGCCCCGCACCTCCTAAGGCTGGCTCTGCCTCTAACCTTCTGCAAACTTCTCATGAAATGCAACCGTGAAAAAATTATGAGCTTCTCCCATGCTTTAATCTTAATGAACTGTAATTTGCGAAAATAGATGTAACCAAACCATACCACGGGTGGGGTTAGAACCCGCGATCAGAGAGTCTCCAAACTCCAAACCGTCGCGTTAGCCACTGGGCGTCGGTCTGGAGTTTGGAGACTCTCTGATCGCGGGTTCTAACCCCACCCGTGGTATGGTTTGTTTGCAATCGTGTAATGACAATTTCGTGAGTCATAAATATAACTTATTTAAGTTGTTGTGCACCAATAAAGTCAAAATTATTAGCAGTGCACATTGTGAAATAACTCATTTGCAATCTTCTGAAATAATTCATGGCAATAATTCGTCTAATTTTGTTCCGCTTCTAGATACAGTGTCCTTGTTTATATTGTAGTGAATGAATTTACTGTATTAAACATTATGTTTTAGAACTTAAAACGAAGCTTATTTAGTTATTAGTAATGTTCCGGATCTTTGTCTCCATCTTTTTCATTCTGATTAAGAATATGATTAATGGTATTCCTGAGCATTAGATTAGGTTAGGTTAAGTTAGGTTAGGTTAGGTTAAGTTAGGTTAGGTTAGGTTAGGTTAGATTTGTCAGGAAACAGAAAAAAAAAATTCTGACGGGGGTCTTAGTCATATGATGACCCGTCCACTGGGGCTTTTGGACATTTAACAGAGGCCTTCCGCTGGCTTGCCGGTCCACCCCTTTAAAAACTAAAATCATATTCTTGAGCACTTTACTGCATTTTATTAAAAAAATATTCAGTAAAATGTTTTCTTATTATTTCGAAGTTTCAACAATGATTTCAACATTAGTAAAATTTGGAGTGACTGAAGAAATTATTTTTCAACAAATAATCTTTAAGAGTGTCTTCAAGAGGCTGCCTCAATTATTTTTTTCTTCTTTCAGATTTTATTTCGTCATAACTCGAGAACGCCTCTTCCAATTGGCTTCAAATTTTCAATACTTCTTTATGGTAAAGAGGATCAAATTCTTGAAACAAATGGTATGTTCACGTGATCTATGATCAAAGTTATTACACCCAGTTCCAGCATCCTGGAACGACTGGTAACTTCCGAGATCTTCAGTGGCATAACTTCAATTGTTTAAAAAAAGTCGAAGATTAAGACACATGTGCAGCAGTTGGGTATTTTTATTGATGAAACGTTTCGCCTACACAGTAGACTTCTTCAGTCAAATACAGAGGCAACAGTAGTAATGAAATAAAGGGGATGTAATCAGTCCATCAACCTTGGAGAAAAAGTATTTGAGGTGGTCAGTCCCTCAGCCTGGAGAAGAGTTCAGCTATACTTTTTCTCCAAAGTTGATGGACAGATTACAGCATCTTAATTTCATTGCTACTGCTGCCTTTGTATTTGACTGAAGAAGTCTACTATGTAGGCGAAACGTTTCATCAATAAAAATACCCAACTGCTGCACGTCTTAATCTTCGACTTATTGGTATTTTGTACCATTTTAAAAAAAGTCACCAAAACATACGTCGACGGGGGAGAGTAAAGTTAAAATGTATTGTTGCAGATCCGACAATTTTGTGAGTGTGTGATAACGTGAGATTTGTATTCCCGATAAATCACGTTAAATCACTTTCAGTTTAAATCTTCCGCACAGCTTCAAAACTTAATGGTTAATGCATCTCAGCGCCAGGATAGTGTCTGTTATGGCAGACAGGAAAATATGGTGAAGCAGTGAGATAGTAAAAAGAAAACAAAATCTTGAAATCGTTGGAATCTCTAACATAACTGGAGAATGCCTCCTCTGATCAGCTTCAAACCCTTAATGCTGGTATGTCCTAATAGGAAGTATTTTTTAATTAATTTTAAGCTCTGTGTGCCAGTTTGCCATTTTTTTTTACTATTTTTATGAAATCTTATTTTTATCAGCTATCAAAGTCAAAATTTAAATTTTAAATAATGTAAATAAAAAGGCGAATTGAAAAAAAATATATAATCTGCTATTTCATTGTATTTTTTAAGTTAAACGATGGGAGACTTTTCTAATTTTTGGAACTGTTGTGTGCGTCGAGTATGTTACATTTTATTCCACGAGTCACACGCACATTATGGCACGCCCCCCCCACCAGTAAACTAACAATTCAAAGTATAGCAGTTCTAGGGCACCACTACTACGCTTATTACTAGTTCAAAACAGCCAATCACGTGGAAGCCAACTAATTCTGCTAATGACATCTTCAACACACCGAGCAGAATTGATAGACTTCCATGGTCTCTGGTCGTGTTCACTGTGCTGACAGTGGCTCTCACTTGTTCCAATCTAAACTTGCTATATTCTCTCTGTACACAGTGTACATAAATATACATAATGTGGTGAAGGAACACACGGGTAAAGAAGCCACTCCAGCTTGTTTACATTTGCCCTGGCTTGCCCTACTAAGTCTGTTTGCTTGCTGACTTATTTACGACCGGGTGCTACACGACACTAGACCTGTGTTCGCAATAGCAACATTCACAGCAACTTCTTCATTTGCTCTCACAAGTTTTCATCTATTTCTTGAGAAAGAGTTATTCAATTGGCTTCAAATTTTTAACGCTGGTGTAATGTATTTTGAGAAAGATTCATGGGAGTATTGGCATGCGTGGGCGCACTAGGCACAATACTACATAGGCCATTCCCAAATTTTGTTTCTGTGTGATTGGTGGAGACGTCTCCTCTGATCTTCTTTCAAATTTCAACATTGATGTGTCTTACTTAGATGAAGGTTGGTATATTTAATAGTGTGTGTAGATGCTATTATTATTCCATTATTTTGCCTTGATGCTGATGAGGGGTTTTTGATCCAAGGAACTATATTTACTTTCCCCTTGCTTGGATCG
Source organism: Cherax destructor (assembly GCA_009830355.1). Taxonomy (NCBI): domain Eukaryota; kingdom Metazoa; phylum Arthropoda; class Malacostraca; order Decapoda; family Parastacidae; genus Cherax; species Cherax destructor. The sequence goes on from WNWK01008961.1 coordinate 29,449, forward strand.
AATTTGTGGGCCTCCTAATCCACAGGCGCTATATGACTCCTACAGGTTTAGCTCTTTCTTCTGATTAATATATAACTGAGAAAAGCATCAATCTTCAGTAAAAAAAAATCGTTATAATAATGACCATAATTTTTAAAGGGATGAACCGGTAAGCCAGCGGAAGGCCTCGGTCAGATGACCAAAACCTCCAGTGGCGGGTCATCATATGACTAAGACCCGCGTCAGGAAACACTTTTCCTGTTTCCTGACAAACCTTACCTGACCTAAGTCTTCAGGGGCTGATGCATCGTTTGAAATTGATGAAAAGCTTCATGGGTTTAGGCTGTGAAGGCACAAATTTTGTTGGATTCTGTGCAATTACTGGGAAATGGATCTTCTGGTCGGCTTCAAACTTTTAGTGTTGTTTAGTTTTCTTCAAAGGAAACAATCACTTGATGTTAGGTTGTGTAATGTGCCAGTTTTATTAATTAAACTGATCTTTGTGAACTAACCGGAGAATGTCTCTTCTGATCAGAAATAACTCAGTATTTAAGTTTATTTAACCTAAGTTAACTAAATAAAGTCAATGGTCTTTTATGTCTCTCTAACATCTGTGTCAACTCAAGACCATTGTTAAAAATTTGTATGTTATGTAAATTAATCTCATAAAACTTACTGTACTTTCTCAAAAGCTCGTCAGTCTTAGATAAAAGTTAGGTTTGATTTTGGCTTATGTAGGTCCTAGTTCACTCTTATGTAGGTCCTAGTTCACTTTTATGTAGGTCCTAGTTCACTTTTATGTAGGTCCTAGTTCACTCTTATGTAGGTCCTAGTTCACTCTTATGTAGGTCCTAGTTCACTCTTATGTAGGTCCTAGTTCACTCTTATGTAGGTCCTAGTTCACTCTTATGTAGGTCCTAGTTCACTCTTATGTAGGTCCTAGTTCACTCTTATGTAGGTCCTAGTTCACTCTAATGTAGGTCCTAGTTCACTCTTATGTAGGTCCTAGTTCACTCTTATGTAGGTCCTAGTTCACTTTTATGTAGGTCCTAGTTCACTCTTATGTAGGTCCTAGTTCACTTTTATGTAGGTCCTAGTTCACTTTTATGTAGGTCCTAGTTCACTTTTATGTAGGTCCTAGTTCACTTTTATGTAGGTCCTAGTTCACTTGTATGTAGGTCCTAGTTCACTCTTATGTAGGTCCTAGTTCACTCTTTTCTTAAGAAATTAGAAAATTTGAAATAATATTCTTCATGCGATAATTTCTCTGAGTGTCGCATCTGATTATCGTCGAACCTTTCATGCTGATTACTTGATAAATTAAGTTCTGAGAGGCATCAAGCTTAATGAACTTGTGTACTTAAGGACTTTGGTCTCTTTGAAAGACTTGAATAAGATGTGGGCTATTTATGTCCTTATTTGCTATTTTCATTGAAGAAAATTTAATGCAAATTTCCATGTAAAAATACCACAGTAAAAATAGGAAATAAAACCTGAGTGCTTTCATGTGTTTACACACATCTTCAGAGGTATTTTTACATAATATTTGCAATCACTCGTTTTATTGTGATTTCTTCGATAAGTTTCCATATGATGATTTGTGAATGTCTCTTCCCATTTCTTTCTAGTCTTAACTGCATTTTGAACTTATGGCGCACTCTGCACTATTCCAATCATTTGTACTGAGACAGCAGACTGAGGCTATAGAATACGGGGATACCTTTTTTGGCTCCTCCAGTGATGGAAATACAATTACAATTAAAACTAGATGTAAAAAAATGAAAATCTAGAAGAGTATTTGAAAATGTAATTGCAATTGACTTTGAATCATGTAATTCTTCAAAATATGTGCTTAAATGAGCGTATTTGTCTGAGCATGTGAAGAAAATTCAAACGAATTACCCCATCTGAGTTTATTCCTCTGATAGTATTGAAAATGGGTTGGGTAAATATTTTTGTTAGTGGGTCTGGGTCTGAGAAAACTTGCCTATCATGGGCCAGTAGGCCTGCTGCAGTGTTCCTCCTTATGTTCTTATGAACAGAACATTCAAATGTTATTCCATCTGATCACGTACAGAACACGGCAGTGCTGTGAGGCTGCCTGCTCTCACTGGTTCAAGACAGAGCTCTGTGGCACCCACACTGCTGCCAGAGCTCTGTGGCACCCACACTGCTGCCAGAGCTCTGTGGCACCCACACTGCTGCTTCACGCTCTCTGTTTTCCTTCACAAGTAAACACACATGTTACATACTCTGTGGGTTCAGTTACTCCCTTTAAGATCACTACAGTCAACTTGCAACAACTGCCTTTTGTTTATCTATTTCTCGTTGAATTTTGTTTATCTATTTCTCACTGCCTTTTGTTTATCTATTTCTCGTTGAATTTTGTTTATCTATTTCTCACTGCCTTCTGTCTGTCTATTTCTCACTGCCTTTTGTCTGTGGAGGAACATTTACATTTTCAGAAGACAAAGTTATCGAAATGCAAATCTTTGGAATGAAGATTTTTCCAAATTACACATCTATTAAGCAAGTTAAGCTAGCAAATCAAAATAATTTAGAACAAACCATTATGAAAACAACAGTTCGCTAGCACTGATCGAAACGTCGTTTTAATAGGCTTGTGGTGCCCGTTGGCACTATGGCTAAGTTAGGTTATCAAGTGAACTTTTGCATCCACTCTAAGACACAGAAGACTGCCATCACCTTAAAGTAAGATGGTCCACTCTGGAGGCAGGACTGATGCACAGAAATTTATAAAACACTTTGAAAAGTTTTCCCTTCGGACAATTACCACAGAGCTCTCACTGTCTGCTGGATCACCGGGATTTAACTTGGCCGCCAGCGGTTTCTGCTGTTGTTGCTGCTGCTGCTGCTGCTTCTGCTGCTGCTGCTGCTGTTGCTTCTGCTTCTGCTTCTGCTGCTGCTGCTGCTTCTGCTCCTGTTGCTGAAGATAAATTAAATTCACTTCAATGTTTCTTCAGGGGCCACTAGGCTATTTCTGGTGATCCTTGAAGGCCACTAGGTTACTTTTAGTGGTCCTTCAGGGCCACTAAGTTACTTCCGGTGGTCCTTGATGATCACTAGGTTCCTTCTGGTGGTCCTTGATGACCAACTAGGTTACTTCTGGTTGTCCTTGACGACCACTAGGTTACTTCTGTTGATCCTTGATGAGACTAGTTGCTTCTGGTGGTCCTTGATGACACTTGGTTAATTCTGTTGGTCCTTGAAGGCCACTAAGTAGCTTCTGGTGATCCATGATGACCACTAAGTTGCTTCTGGTGGTCCTTGAAATCCAGCCGCTACGTTGCTTTTGGTGGTCCTTGATGACCACTAGGTTACACTTCAGGTGGTCTTTGATGACCTTAGATTACTTATGGTGGTCCTTGATGACCACTAGGTTACTTCAGGTGGTCCTTGATGATCACTACGTAACTACTAGTGGTCCTTGATAACCACTAAGTTACGTCTGGTGGTCATTGGCGACAACTAGTTTACTTCTGGTGGTTCTTGATGGCCACTAAGTTACTTCTGGTTGTCCTTGATCACCACTAGGTTACTTCTGGTGGTCCTTGATGACTACTAGGTAACTTCTGGTGGTTCTTGATGGCCACTAGGTTCCTTCTGGTGGACCTTGATGACCACTGGGTTGCTTCTGGTGGTCCTTGATGACCACTAGGTACACTTAATATGTGAATATCAAAATGGTATACAATACCGACAGGTTGGTAAGTAAGACACATAGGCAACAGTTAGGCATCTTTATTCCGAAACCTTTCGTCTATGTGTCTTACTTACCAACCTGTCGGTATTGTATACCATTCACTCCGTCAGACACTGCAACACAATGGCATCTTGGTACAGAAAACACCTTGTACAACTTTTTCAAGTGAGTGGTTGGATCTGAGAGGGACGTGACCTCTCAGTGATCACATTCTTTCTTCTACTACTCCACACCTCTCCTTCCAGCAGTATATAAGTCTCCACAATGTCGCTTGGTTTTCAGGGAGACACAGAGGGAGGGACATACACTGAGGGGTGACAAGGGAAGGGACATACACTGAGGGGTGACAAGGGGAGGGACATACACTGAGGGGTGACAAGGGGAGGGACATACACTGAGGGGTGAAAGGGGGAGAGACATACACTGAGGGGTGACACAGAGGGAGGGACATACACTGAGGGGTGACAAGGGGAGGGACATACACTGAGGGTGAAAGGGGAGAGACATACACTGAGGGGTGACACAGAGGGAGGGACATACACTGAGGGGTGACAAGGGGAGGGACATACACTGAGGAGTGACAGAGGGAGGGACATACACTGAGGGGTGACAGGGTAAGGGACATACACTGAGGGGTGACACAAAGGGAGGGACATACACCCAGGTATCACTCACAGGGTATACTTGTAAAACTTGCTCTACCTTACCAATTATATATCGCATTTTAGCACAAATGTTACATAGTATTGTATATTTTACACGAAGCCCTAAACCCGTGTGGGTCGTTCAGCGAGTTGTGGTCTCTATCTTCAGTCCGCTAATTTACACTGCTCGGTCTTTGACCACTCCTACACAGGCAAACCTCGTTAATACAGCGCTAGTGTTAGAGTGCTTCACTAATACGGCACTTATCATATGCTTGTTCATTATTCTCAGCGCTTGCCTTGCTTGCTGTTAAGATGGTTTTCGACAATGTTAAAAAAATGTGTTTACTTTTCCATCTTTTTTAGGCCTAGTGTTATTGCGAACTTAATAAACGATAATGTAAACATGTTTTTAGGTTTTTATATCCACTGGCAAGTGAAAAAGATTGATTTGCTTTACGGCGACAGTGTGGAACCTAACCCGCCGTATTTGTGAGGTATGCCTATACTAAAAAAAAAAAATGCAGCATGTCCCTGCACTTAAATGCCTGGGAAGCAAAACACCACACATTCAAGTACTCGGGATGAGTTAGAGAATGAATTTATATTCCGTCCAGATTCCTAAGGCACTAACCCCCCTTACTAGAGCAGGCGGCCAAGGCAACAAATTACATAGTGGTTGCAATAAAATCACGCACTATAAAAAACTTTGAGTGCAAAGAAGTTAGCTTACTTGTGATGCATAAGACACATCACGTCTGCAACACTTGGGTATTTTTATTGGCCAGGTGTTGCACACAAACAATGTGGTAGCAGAGATAACACCAGGAGGCAGCTCAGATGAAAACTCACACACACACGAGCTTTTAAATCTCTGCACCAAATTCACCTTAAACCAGCAAATAATAGAGCCTACAAGATTGGAGAATAAGCTGGACCTCATCTTCACTAACAATGATGATCTGATACGAAATGTCATCATATCAAAAACAATATACTCAGATCACAACATAATAGAGGTCCAGACATGTATGCGGGGAACCCAGATCGACAAAATGTGATCAGTCGCGAGGGAGCCTTCACCAAATTCAACTTAAATAACAAAAACATAAGGTGGGACCAAGTAAACCAAGTCCTAAATGATATAAACTGGGAAGATAGCCTAAGCATCTCAGATCCCAACCTATGTCTAGAACAAATTAACTCTGTGGCACTTGAGGTTTGCTCAAGGCAAATTCCCTTAAGGAAAAAAAAGAAGATATAAACTAGAAAGAGAAAGGCGCTCCCTATACAGGCGAAGACAAAGAATAACGGAGCGGCTACAAGAGGCCAATATATCTGAAATACGTAGGGAGACACTGGTCAGAGAAATAGCAAACATCGAACTAAAACTAAAGGAATCTTATCGGAATCAAGAAACGCGGTTAGAACTAAAAGCCATAAATAAAATTAAAAGAAACCCAAAGTATTTATTTTCTTATGCCAAATCAAAGTCGAGAACAACATCCAGTATTGGGCCCCTACTTAAACGGGATGGGTCCTACACAGATGACAGCAAGGAAATGAGTGAGCTACTAAAGTCCCAATATGACTCAGTTTTTAGCGAGCAGCTACCCAGAATGAGAGTCAAAGACCTAAATGATTTTTTTATGAGAGAGACAGAATTTGATAGACACAAACCTATCTGATATTATCCTGACCCTGAATGACTTCGAAAAGGCGATAAATGACATGCCCATGCACTCCGCCCAGGCCCAGACTCATGGAACTCCGTGTTCATCAAGAACTGCAAGAAGCCTCTATCACGTGCTTTTAACATCCTATGGAGAGGGAGCATGGACACTGGGGTCGTCCCGCAGTTACTAAAAACAACAGATATAGCCCCAGTCCACAAAGGCGGCAGTAAAGCCATAGCAAAGAACTACAGACCAATAGCGCTAACGTCCCATATAAAAATCTTTGAAAGGGTTCTAAGAAGCAAGATCCCCACTCACCTAGATACCCATCAATTACACAACCCAAGGCAGCATGGGTTTAGAGCAGGTCGCTCCTGTCTGTCCCAACTACTGGACCACTACGACAAGGTCCTGGATGCTCTAGAAGACAAACAGAATGCATATGTAATATACACAGACTTTGCAAAAGCCTTTGACAAGTGTGACCACTCTCTCCAGGTAAACTCCAGGTTCAACACCTCGTTGATATTATATACCATTAGCGTAATCAATTTACTGGTGTTATGATACCAGCAACTCAGCAACACTATAGCATCACAACGTCATTAAAAAAACTTCAGATATAAGAAGTTTAGAGATAATGTGACAAAAGTCCCTTCCAAGACTGTGCCTTGGACGCTAGCGAAGGATCCTCATCACAAGGAATTTGAGTTATCTTATTTCTCCTCGTCAAACCTGGTTACTCTTCAACACTCCCAATAATCTGGCTGATCAGTAGTCACCTGAGCGTCATGAACGCAGGCAAAGCTGATGCAGCAGAAATCTAACTGGTGGCAGGTGTTCTACAGGTTAGTTTACATAGTTTCGATTGGAACTCCCACCAGCAAGGGGTAAAGACAGAGGATATCGGTATGGTCATGTCCTCTATGTAACACTAACAGCCACATATTTTCCATCTTGTGTTCTATTTCACTGTTTTAATACACAGCCAATGTTGTTCCATTTTATGATTCTCAATATCACCATCCATCTGAACGCCACCACTACTATCTCTCCCACCGCCAGCAACAGAGCGGTCTCCCCCACCACCATCTCCCTCACTACCACCCCACCACCATCTCCAACACCACAACTACTCCACTCACCACACAACCTCCCTGGATTGCGTTTATTACTCCATTACCCTGAAGGAAATTGGATTTAAATCGAGTCAACCCTGTCTTAAATTACCCAGACTGATGCATGGCTCCACCATGAAGCCCATAGCTGACGCCAGGTTCAAGTTCCAGTGTTCCACCTCAAGTTTACTTTAACTTCAGTATTATAATAACTTTAGTGATCGCTTAAAAATCACAGAACGGCTGGAGCTTAACCCATGGCAAGTTAGATCTTTGTTAGATCTTGGAGACCATAGACTGCATAAGGGTCATTAAGGCCATAAGTCTGTATACGAATATTAATAATAATAATAATAATAATAATAATAATAATAATATTTTTATTTACTACAGGTATATATACAAGGTATACAGACCATAGCTGACATCAATGACATACTACTATACAGAAAGCCGCTTGTTATGCTGAGCATTTCGGGCAAATTAGGTCAGTTTTGTCCCAGGATGCGACCCACACTAGTCGACTAACACCCAGGTACCCATTTTACTGATGGGTGAACAAGGCCAGCAGGTGTCTTATGAAAACACGTCCCTAATGTTTTCCAGCCGTACCGGAGGAGATTCGAACTCCGGACCTCAGCGTGTGAGCTGACTGTGCGAGCAATCGATCTACGGGACTATTTTAATCTTTAAAATGCATGTGTGAACACAGAGACCCCCTCTTGATGTATATACCGTCTAATGGTCGACGGCTAAATATGAGCTTTTCCATGACATATCCAATATTAAGTAAACACAGGCGGGGCGGAGCCCAGACCTTTCATCTTGTGTGTACAAATGGAAGGATCACAATGTTCTCTCTTATCGTTTCATTTATGTGCGGAATGAGTGTTATGTGCACATGCGTGGAAGCAATGTACACACATGTGCTATTGGTGGTAACTAAAAAATGTAGTGTATGAGGATAACAGTGCACAGGTATGTAACAATGTACGAGGATAACAGTGCACAGGTATGTAACAATGTATGAGGATAACAGTGCACAGGTATGTAACAATATATGAGGATAACAGTGCACAGGTATGTAACAATGTATGAGGATAACAGTGCACAGGTATATAACAATGTATGAGGATAACAGTGCACAGGTATGTAACAATGTATGAGGATAACAGGGCACAGGTATATAACAATGTATGAGGATAACAGTGCACAGGTATATAACAATGTATGAGGATAACAGTGCACAGGTATGTAACAATGTATGAGGATAACAGTGCACAGGTATGTAACAATGTAAGAGGATAACAGTGCACAGGTATGTAACAATGTATGAGGATAACAGTGCACAGGTACGTAACAATGTATGAGGATAACAGTGCACAGGTGTGTAACAATGTATGATGATAACAGTGCACAGGTATGTAACAATGTATGAGGATAACAGTGCACAGGTATGTAACAATGTATGAGGATAACAGTGCACAGGTATGTAACAATGTATGAGGATAACAGTGCACAGGTACGTAACAATGTATGAGGATAACAGTGCACAGGTGTGTAACAATGTATGATGATAACAGTGCACAGGTATGTAACAATGTATGAGGATAACAGTGCACAGGTATGTAACAATGTATGAGGATAACAGTGCACAAGTGTGTAACAATGTATGAGGATAACAGTGCACAGGTGTGTAACAATGTATGAGGATAACAGTGCACAGGTATGTAACAATGTATGAGGATAACAGTGCACAGGTGTGTAACAATGTATGAGGATAACAGTGCACAGGTATGTAACAATGTATGAGGATAACAGTGCACAGGTATGTAACAATGTATGAGGATAACAGTGCACAGGTATGTAACAATGTATGAGGATAACAGTGCACAGGTGTGTAACAATGTATGAGGATAACAGTGCACATGTGTGTAACAATGTATGAGGATAACAGTGCACAGGTGTGTAACAATGTATGAGGATAACAGTGCACAGGTATGTAACAATGTATGAGGATAACAGTGCACAGGTACGTAACAATATATGAGGATAACAGTGCACAGGTGTGTAACAATGTAAGAGGATAACAGTGCACAGGTGTGTAACAATGTATGAGGATAACAGTGCACAGGTGTATAACCATATATGAGGATAACAGTGCACAGGTGTGTAACAATGTATGAGGATAATTGTCTCCAGTATTTTAGTCCACCTGTAAATTCGGCTGAAGAAGTCTGCCACACGGGCGAAACGTTTCACCTGCGCAGGTTCAAGTCCTGCTCTGTCCTGCTCTGCTCTGCTCTGCTCTGCTCTGCTCTGCTCTGAGATTGTGTTTGTAAATAATTTCTCTCGTTCACGAGTTGTTGGTGGGTAGACTACTGGAAGAGAATGCTCTTAGAGGGGCAACAGATATATCAGATGATTTAGTTGTAGCTACAGTGAGAGTAAGTAGATGGGATGTATATATTATATATTAAAGGCATTAAAGGAAGAGACAGAGTGAGTATAGGTAATGAGGAGGAGGTCGAAGTGGTATGGGGTAGATTTAAAAATGCAGTGTTAGAATGTTCAGCAGAAGTTTGTGTGTATAGAAGGGTGGGTGCAGGGAAAATGAGGAATGAATGACGAGGTAAAGAGTAGAAATGGTGGGTGGAATATATGGAGAGAAAAAGAGGTTTCAAAACATCAATGGTATTATATTAATAAAGGCAGTGGTTTGCAAAGCGCCTACTTAATAATGATACCCATTTGTTGCACATGTGTCTAATTCTTCAAAAAAGGAGGTTAAGAGAATGACGATGGAGTGCTATAGGAGAGCAAATGAGAAAGTAAATGAGGTTTTGTCAACAAATTTTGCTGAAAGACAATATTTTGGAGTGAGATTAATAAACTGAGGAAGTCTAGGAAACAAATGGAATTATAAGATAACAGAGGAGTCAACGCCCCGCGGCCGGTCCTCGAGTTGGAGGTATTGCGAAGATAGAGGTAATATTTTGAGGAACTGTTAAATGTTGATGAAGAGAAGCGAAATTTCATGAATTGGGCAGAGAGGTGTAACATCTTGTAGGAGTGAGAAAGAGCAGATGTGAGTGTAGGGAAGGTGCGTGAGGCTGTGGGTAGAATGAAGGGGATAAAGCAGCTGGGATTTATAGGATCAAGGCAGGAATATAAAAAACAGGTGGGAATATAGTTTTGGAGTGGTTGGTACAGGTGTTCAATAAATGTTTGAAAGGGAGGAAGGTACCTAGGGATTGGCAGAGAGCATGTATGGTTCCTTTGTATTAAGAAAAAGGGATAAAAAGTGTAAGAGTTATTGGGAGATAAGCCTGGTGAGCATACCAGGTAAAATGTATGGTAGAGTTGTCACAGTTGCTTTTCTGCCGATGACGCAGTGCTTTTGGGAGATTCTGAAGAGAAATTGCAAACGGTGATAGACTAATTTAGGAGGGTATGTAATAGAAGGAAATTAAAAGTCAAAATAAGAAAGAGCAAGATGATGAGAGTAACAAAAAAATTTAGGTAATGAAAAAGATTGAATATCAGATTGGAAGATGTATGGAAGAAGTGAATGTGTTCAGATATTTGGGAGTGGACTTGTCGGCAGATGGGTCTATGAAAGACGAGGTGAACCATAGAACTGACGAGGGGAAGGTATAGTGGTACCACCGTTGTTATATGGGTGCGAGTTGGAAGTTGGATGCACTTGAAATATCGTGCCTGAGGGCAATGTGTGGTGTGAATATTATGCAGAGAATTTGTCGTTTCGAGATTAAAATAATGTGTGGGATTATTGAGGTGGTTCAGACATTTAGAGAGGAAGGAGAAGAGTTGGGTGACTTGGAAGGCGTATAAATCTGTAGCGGAGGGAAGGAGGGGTAGGGGGTCATCCAAGGAAAGGTTGGAGGAGGGGGACCTAAAGGAGAATTGTGTATGTGAGAGGCTTTTTACATCCAGCAGGTGTGTATGTCAGCACTTTAGGTAAGAGTGAGTAGAGGCAAGTGGTTTTTAATGACTTGACGTGCTGTTGGAGTGTGAGCAAGGTAACATTTATGAAAGGATTCAGGGAAACCGATTAGCGGGATGCGAGTTATAGAGGAGAAAGTACAGTGCCTGCAATATCTGCCTGCAATATCGAGGGTGGGGTTACCACAGTTTGGAGGGGCATCTGATGTAAGCTTGCCTATGGCAAGATGATGATGGCGTCAGTGGTGGTAAAGTGCTTTTTCTCTTTCAGGTCACCCGACCTTGGTGGGAGACGGCTGGTGTGTTGATAAAAAAAATGGCAGGGAATGGGTGGAGGATGGGACGAGGGTGGGAGGTGGGGTAACTATTGAGAAAACATTATTTATCAAGCGAGGCAGTTAAGGCTATTGGTGTGGTGATAGTGTTGTGGTAGCGACCAGTTCTGCCCATACTGGCTCTCCCTTCTTCCTTCCCTCTTATGTTCTGATGATTAATAGAAATAAGAGGATATTCTGATTTACATGTAATTTGTATACTGTTTATAACTGAAATTTTCCATTTACAGACACCTTTTACCTTACGAAAGACGAAGTTCCATATGAACGCTGTAAATATCCTTTTAACAGCTAATACTCAAGCTAAAACGCTGAATTTAAATAAAATATCAACAAATGTGGGACTGGGAGATGTTATACTGAGCTACGAGGGGTAACACTAGCTGGTAACCAGAGTTTCAGTCACTGGTAACTTAACACTAGCTGGTAACCAGAGTTTCAGTCACTGGTAACTTAACACTAGCTGGTAACCAGAGTTTCAGTCACTGGTAACTTAACACTAGCTGGTAACCAGAGTTTCAGTCACTGGTAACTTAACACTAGCTGGTAACCAGAGTTTCAGTCACTGTGGTAACTTAACACTAGCTGGTAACCAGAGTTTCAGTCACTGGTAACTTAACACTAGCTGGTAACCAGAGTTTCAGTCACTGTGATAACTTTAGCTGGTAACTAGTGTTTCAGTCACTGTTGTAACTTAACACTAGCTGGTAACCAGAGTTTCAGTCACTGGTAACTTTACACTAGCTGGTAACTAGTTTCAGTCACTGTGGTAACTTAACACTAGCTGGTAACCAGAGTTTCAGTCACTGATAACTTAACACTAGCTGGTAACCAGAGTTTCAGTCACTGTGGTAACTCTAGCTGGTAGCCAGTGTTTCAGTTACTGGTAACTTAACACTAGCTGGTAACCAGAGTTTCAGTCACTGGTAACTTAACACTAGCTGGTAACCAGAGTTTCAGTCACTGGTAACTTAACACTAGCTGGTAACCAGAGTTTCAGTAACTGGTAACTTAACACTAGCTGGTAACCAGAGTTTCAGTCACTGGTAACTTAACACTAGCTGGTAACCAGAAGACCCGGGCCGGATGTACCGGCGAATCTACTAGAAGAAGAGTTTCAGTCACTGGTAACTTAACACTAGCTGGTAACCAGAGATTCAGTCACTGGTAACTTAACACTAGCTGGTAACCAAAGTTTCAGTCACTGGTAACTTAACACTAGCTGGTAACCAGAGTTTCAGTCACTGGTAACTTAACACTAACTGGTAACCAGAGTTTCAGTCACTGGTAACTTAACACTAGCTGGTAACCAGAGTTTCAGTCACTGGTAACTTAACACTAGCTGGTAACTAGAGTTTCAGTCACTGGTAACTTAACACTAGCTGGTAACCAGAGTTTCAGTCACTGGTAACTTAACACTACTTGGTAACCAGAGATTCAGTCACTGATAACTTAACACTAGCTGGTAACCAGAGTTTCAGTCACTGGTAACTTAACACTAGATGGTAACCAGAGTTTCAGTCACTGTGGTAACTTAACACTAGCTGGTAACCAGAGATTCAGTCACTGGTAACTTAACACTAGCTGGTAACCAGAGTTTCAGTCACTGCTCGGTCTTTGACCACTCCTACACAGGCAAACCTCGTTAATACAGCGCTAGTGTTAGAGTGCTTCACTAATACGGCACTTATCATATGCTTGTTCATTATTCTCAGCGCTTGCCTTGCTTGCTGTTAAGATGGTTTTCGACAATGTTAAAAAAATGTGTTTACTTTTCCATCTTTTTTAGGCCTAGTGTTATTGCGAACTTAATAAACGATAATGTAAACATGTTTTTAGGTTTTTATATCCACTGGCAAGTGAAAAAGATTGATTTGCTTTACGGCGACAGTGTGGAACCTAACCCGCCGTATTTGTGAGGTATGCCTATACTAAAAAAAAAAATGCAGCATGTCCCTGCACTTAAATGCCTGGGAAGCAAAACACCACACATTCAAGTACTCGGGATGAGTTAGAGAATTAATTTATATTCCGTCCAGATTCCCAAGGCACTAACCCCCCTTACTAGGGCAGGCGGCCAAGGCAACAAATTACATAGTGGTTGCAATAAAATCACGCACTATAAAAAATTTGAGTGCAAAGAAGTTAGCTTACTTGTGATGCATAAGACACGTCACGTCTGCAACACTTGGGTATCTTTATTGGCCAGGTGTTGCACACAAACAATGTGGTAGCAGAGATAATACCAGGAGGCAGCTCAGATGAAAACTCACACACACACGAGCTTTTAAATCTCTGCACCAAATTCACCTTAAACCAGCAAATAATAGAGCCTACAAGATTGGAGAATACGCTGGACCTCATCTTCACTAACAATGATGATCTGATACGAAATGTCATCATATCAAAAACAATATACTCAGATCACAACATAATAGAGGTCCAGACATGTATGCGGGGAGCCCCAGATCGACAAAATGTGATCAGTCGCGAGGGAGCCTTCACCAAATTCAACTTAAATAACAAAAACATAAGGTGGGACCAAGTAAACCAAGTCCTAAATGATATAAACTCTGAAGATAGCTTAAGCATCATGGATCCTAACCTATGTCTAGAACAAATTAACTCTGTGGCACTTGAGGTTTGCTCAAGGCAAATTCCCTTAAGGAAAAAAAGAAGATATAAACTAGAAAGAGAAAGGCGCTCCCTATACAGGCGAAGACAAAGAATAACGGAGCGGCTACAAGAGGCCAATATATCTGAAATACGTAGGGAGACACTGGTCAGAGAAATAGCAAACATCGAACTAAAACTAAAGGAATCTTATCGGAATCAAGAAACGCGGTTAGAACTAAAAGCCATAAATAAAATTAAAAGAAACCCAAAGTATTTCTTTTCTTATGCCAAATCAAAGTCGAGAACAACATCCAGTATTGGGCCCCTACTTAAACGGGATGGGTCCTACACAGATGACAGCAAGGAAATGAGTGAGCTACTAAAATCCCAATATGACTCGGATTTTAGCGAGCAGCTACCCAGAATGAGAGTCAAAGACCTAAATGATTTTTTTATGAGAGAGACAGAATTTGATAGACACACCTGTCTGATATTATCCTGACCCCGAATGACTTCGAAAAGGCGATAAATGACATGCCCATGCACTCCGCCCAGGCCCAGACTCATGGAACTCCGTGTTCATCAAGAACTGCAAGAAGCCTCTATCACGTGCTTTTAACATCCTATGGAGAGGGAGCATGGACACTGGGGTCGTCCCGCAGTTACTAAAAACAACAGATATAGCCCCAGTCCACAAAGGCGGCAGTAAAGCCATAGCAAAGAACTACAGACCAATAGCGCTAACGTCCCATATAAAAATCTTTGAAAGGGTTCTAAGAAGCAAGATCCCCACTCACCTAGATACCCATCAATTACACAACCCAAGGCAGCATGGGTTTAGAGCAGGTCGCTCCTGTCTGTCCCAACTACTGGACCACTACGACAAGGTCCTGGATGCTCTAGAAGACAAACAGAATGCATATGTAATATACACAGACTTTGCAAAAGCCTTTGACAAGTGTGACCACTCTCTCCAGGTAAACTCCAGGTTCAACACCTCGTTGATATTATATACCATTAGCGTAATCAATTTACTGGTGTTATGATACCAGCAACTCAGCAACACTATAGCATCACAACGTCATTAAAAAAACTTCAGATATAAGAAGTTTAGAGATAATGTGACAAAAGTCCCTTCCAAGACTGTGCCTTGGACGCTAGCGAAGGATCCTCATCACAAGGAATTTGAGTTATCTTATTTCTCCTCGTCAAACCTGGTTACTCTTCAACACTCCCAATAATCTGGCTGATCAGTAGTCACCTGAGCATCATGAACGCAGGCAAAGCTGATGCAGCAGAAATCTAACTGGTGGCAGGTGTTCTACAGGTTAGTTTACATAGTTTCGATTGGAACTCCCACCAGCAAGGGGTAAAGACAGAGGATATCGGTATGGTCATGTCCTCTATGTAACACTAACAGCCACATATTTTCCATCTTGTGTTCTATTTCACTGTTTTAATACACAGCCAATGTTGTTCCATTTTATGATTCTCAATATCACCATCCATCTGAACGCCACCACTACTATCTCTCCCACCGCCAGCAACAGAGCGGTCTCCCCCACCACCATCTCCCTCACTACCACCCCACCACCATCTCCAACACCACAACTACTCCACTCACCACACAACCTCCCTGGATTGCGTTTATTACTCCATTACCCTGAAGGAAATTGGATTTAAATCGAGTCAACCCTGTCTTAAATTACCCAGACTGATGCATGGCTCCACCATGAAGCCCATAGCTGACGCCAGGTTCAAGTTCCAGTGTTCCACCTCAAGTTTACTTTAACTTCAGTATTATAATAACTTTAGTGATCGCTTAAAAATCACAGAACGGCTGGAGCTTAACCCATGGCAAGTTAGATCTTTGTTAGATCTTGGAGACCATAGACTGCATAAGGGTCATTAAGGCCATAAGTCTGTATACGAATATTAATAATAATAATAATAATAATAATAATAATAATAATAATAATAATAATATTTTTATTTACTACAGGTATATATACAAGGTATACAGACCATAGCTGACATCAATGACATACTACTATACAGAAAGCCGCTTGTTATGCTGAGCATTTCGGGCAAATTAGGTCAGTTTTGTCCCAGGATGCGACCCACACTAGTCGACTAACACCCAGGTACCCATTTTACTGATGGGTGAACAAGGCCAGCAGGTGTCTTATGAAAACACGTCCCTAATGTTTTCCAGCCGTACCGGAGGAGATTCGAACTCCGGACCTCAGCGTGTGAGCTGACTGTGCGAGCAATCGATCTACGGGACTATTTTAATCTTTAAAATGCATGTGTGAACACAGAGACCCCTTCTTGATGTATATACCGTCTAATGGTCGACGGCTAAATATGAGCTTTTCCATGACATATCCAATATTAAGTAAACACAGGCGGGGCGGAGCCCAGACCTTTCATCTTGTGTGTACAAATGGAAGGATCACAATGTTCTCTCTTATCGTTTCATTTATGTGCGGAATGAGTGTTATGTGCACATGCGTGGAAGCAATGTACACACATGTGCTATTGGTGGTAACTAAAAAATGTAGTGTATGAGGATAACAGTGCACAGGTATGTAACAATGTACGAGGATAACAGTGCACAGGTATGTAACAATGTATGAGGATAACAGTGCACAGGTATGTAACAATATATGAGGATAACGTGCACAGGTATGTAACAATGTATGAGGATAACAGTGCACAGGTATATAACAATGTATGAGGATAACAGTGCACAGGTATGTAACAATGTATGAGATAACAGGCACAGGTATATAACAATGTATGAGGATAACAGTGCACAGGTATATAACAATGTATGAGGATAACAGTGCACAGGTATGTAACAATGCATGAGGATAACAGTGCACAGGTATGTAACAATGTAAGAGGATAACAGTGCACAGGTATGTAACAATGTATGAGGATAACAGTGCACAGGTACGTAACAATGTATGAGGATAACAGTGCACAGGTGTGTAACAATGTATGAGATAACAGTGCACAGGTATGTAACAATGTATGAGGATAACAGTGCACAGGTATGTAACAATGTATGAGGATAACAGTGCACAGGTATGTAACAATGTATGAGGATAACAGTGCACAGGTAGTAACAATGTATGAGGATAACAGTGCACAGGTGTGTAACAATGTATGAGGATAACAGTGCACAGGTATGTAACAATGTATGAGGATAACAGTGCACAGGTATGTAACAATGTATGAGGATAACAGTGCACAGTTGTAACAATGTATGAGGATAACAGTGCACAGGTGTGTAACAATGTATGAGGATAACAGTGCACAGGTATGTAACAATGTATGAGGATAACAGTGCACAGGTGTGTAACAATGTATGAGGATAACAGTGCACAGGTATGTAACAATGTATGAGGATAACAGTGCACAGGTATGTAACAATATATGAGGATAACAGTGCACAGGTGTGTAACAATGTAAGAGGATAACAGTGCACAGGTGTGTAACAATGTATGAGGATAACAGTGCACAGGTGTATAACCATATATGAGGATAACAGTGCACAGGTGTGTAACAATGTATGAGGATAATTGTCTCCAGTATTTTAGTCCACCTGTAAATTCGGCTGAAGAAGTCTGCCACACGGGCGAAACGTTTCACCTGCGCAGGTTCAAGTCCTGCTCTGTCCTGCTCTGCTCTGCTCTGCTCTGCTCTGCTCTGCTCTGAGATTGTGTTTGTAAATAATTTCTCTCGTTCACGAGTTGTTGGTGGGTAGACTACTGGAAGAGAATGCTCTTAGAGGGGCAACAGATATATCAGATGATTTAGTTGTAGCTACAGTGAGAGTAAGTAGATGGGATGTATATATTATATATTAAAGGCATTAAAGGAAGAGACAGAGTGAGTATAGGTAATGAGGAGGAGGTCGAAGTGGTATGGGGTAGATTTAAAAATGCAGTGTTAGAATGTTCAGCAGAAGTTTGTGTGTATAGAAGGGTGGGTGCAGGGAAAATGAGGAATGAATGACGAGGTAAAGAGTAGAAATGGTGGGTGGAATATATGGAGAGAAAAAGAGGTTTCAAAACATCAATGGTATTATATTAATAAAGGCAGTGGTTTGCAAAGCGCCTACTTAATAATGATACCCATTTGTTGCACATGTGTCTAATTCTTCAAAAAAGGAGGTTAAGAGAATGACGATGGAGTGCTATAGGAGAGCAAATGAGAAAGTAAATGAGGTTTTGTCAACAAATTTTGCTGAAAGACAATATTTTGGAGTGAGATTAATAAACTGAGGAAGTCTAGGGAAACAAATGGAATTATAAGATAACAGAGGAGTCAACGCCCCCGCGGCCCGGTCCTCGAGTTGGAGGTATTGCGAAGATAGAGGTAATATTTTGAGGAACTGTTAAATGTTGATGAAGAGAAGCGAAATTTCATGAATTGGGCAGAGAGGTGTAACATCTTGTAGGAGTGAGAAAGAGCAGATGTGAGTGTAGGGAAGGTGCGTGAGGCTGTGGGTAGAATGAAGGGGATAAAGCAGCTGGGATTTATAGGATCAAGGCAGGAATATAAAAAACAGGTGGGAATATAGTTTTGGAGTGGTTGGTACAGTTGTTCAATAAATGTTTGAAAGGGAGGAAGGTACCTAGGGATTGGCAGAGAGCATGTATGGTTCCTTTGTATTAAGAAAAAGGGATAAAAAGTGTAAGAGTTATTGGGAGATAAGCCTGGTGAGCATACCAGGTAAAATGTATGGTAGAGTTGTCACAGTTGCTTTTCTGCCGATGACGCAGTGCTTTTGGGAGATTCTGAAGAGAAATTGCAAACAGTGATAGACTAAATTAGGAGGGTATGTAATAGAAGGAAATTAAAAGTCAAAATAAGAAAGAGCAAGATGATGAGAGTAACAAAAAAATTTAGGTAATGAAAAAGATTGAATATCAGATTGGAAGATGTATGGAAGAAGTGAATGTGTTCAGATATTTGGGAGTGGACTTGTCGGCAGATGGGTCTATGAAAGACGAGGTGAACCATAGAACTGACGAGGGGAAGGTATAGTGGTACCACCGTTGTTATATGGGTGCGAGTTGGAAGTTGGATGCACTTGAAATATCGTGCCTGAGGGCAATGTGTGGTGTGAATATTATGCAGAGAATTTGTCGTTTCGAGATTAAAATAATGTGTGGGATTATTGAGGTGGTTCAGACATTTAGAGAGGAAGGAGAAGAGTTGGGTGACTTGGAAGGCGTATAAATCTGTAGCGGAGGGAAGGAGGGGTAGGGGGTCATCCAAGGAAAGGTTGGAGGAGGGGGACCTAAAGGAGAATTGTGTATGTGAGAGGCTTTTTACATCCAGCAGGTGTGTATGTCAGCACTTTAGGTAAGAGTGAGTAGAGGCAAGTGGTTTTTAATGACTTGACGTGCTGTTGGAGTGTGAGCAAGGTAACATTTATGAAAGGATTCAGGGAAACCGATTAGCGGGATGCGAGTTATAGAGGAGAGAAGTACAGTGCCTGCAATATCTGCCTGCAATATCGAGGGGTGGGGTTACCACAGTTTGGAGGGGCATCTGATGTAAGCTTGCCTATGGCAAGATGATGATGGCGTCAGTGGTGGTAAAAGTGCTTTTTTCTCTTTCAGGTCACCCGACCTTGGTGGGAGACGGCTGGTGTGTTGATAAAAAAAATGGCAGGGAATGGGTGGAGGATGGGACGAGGGTGGGAGGTGGGGTAACTATTGAGAAAACATTATTTATCAAGCGAGGCAGTTAAGGCTATTGGTGTGGTGATAGTGTTGTGGTAGCGACCAGTTCTGCCCATACTGGCTCTCCCTTCTTCCTTCCCTCTTATGTTCTGATGATTAATAGAAATAAGAGGATATTCTGATTTACATGTAATTTGTATACTGTTTATAACTGAAATTTTCCATTTACAGACACCTTTTACCTTACGAAAGACGAAGTTCCATATGAACGCTGTAAATATCCTTTTAACAGCTAATACTCAAGCTAAAACGCTGAATTTAAATAAAATATCAACAAATGTGGGACTGGGAGATGTTATACTGAGCTACGAGGGGTAACACTAGCTGGTAACCAGAGTTTCAGTCACTGGTAACTTAACACTAGCTGGTAACCAGAGTTTCAGTCACTGGTAACTTAACACTAGCTGGTAACCAGAGTTTCAGTCACTGGTAACTTAACACTAGCTGGTAACCAGAGTTTCAGTCACTGGTAACTTAACACTAGCTGGTAACCAGAGTTTCAGTCACTGGTAACTTAACACTAGCTGGTAACCAGAATTTCAGTCACTGGTAACTTAACACTAGCTGGTAACCAGAATTTCAGTCACTGGTAACTTAACACTAGCTGGTAACCAGAATTTCAGTCACTGGTAACTTAACACTAGCTGGTAACCAGAATTTCAGTCACTGGAAACTTAACACTAGCTGGTAACCAGAATTTAAGTCACTGGTAACTTATCACTAGTTGGTAACCAGAGTTTCAGTCACTGTGGTAACTTAACACTAGCTGGTAACCAGAGTTTCAGTAACTATGGTAACTTAACACTATCTGGTAACCAGAGTTTGTCGCTATGGTAACTTACCACTAGCTGGTAACCATTTTCAGTCACTGTTGTAACCAGAGTTTCGGTCACTGGTAACTTAACACTAGCTGGTAACCAGGAGTTTCAGTCACTGGTAACTTGACACTAGCTGGTAACCAGTTTCAGTCACTGGTTAACTTAACACCATGCTGGAACCAGAGTTTCAGTCACTGGTAACTTAACACTAGCTGGTAACCAGAGTTTCAGTCACTGTGGTAACTTAACACTAGCTGGTAACCAAGTTTCAGTCACTGGTAACTTAACACTAGCTGGTAACCAGAGTTTCAGTCACTGTGATAACTAGCTGGTAACTAGTGTTTCAGTCACTGGTAACTTAACACTAGCTGGTAACCAGAGTTTCAGTCACTGGTAACTTACACTAGCTGGTAACTAGTTTCAGTCACTGTGGTAACTTAACACTAGCTGGTAACCAGAGTTTCAGTCACTGATAACTTAACACTAGCTGGTAACCAAGTTTCAGTCACTGTGGTAACTCTAGCTGGTAGCCAGTGTTTCAGTTACTGGTAACTTAACACTACTGGTAACCAGAGTTTCAGTCACTGTAACTTAACACTAGCTGGTAACCAGAGTTTCAGTCACTGGTAACTTAACACTAGCTGGTAACCAGAGTTTCAGTAACTGGTAACTTAACACTAGCTGGTAACCAGAGTTTCAGTCACTGGTAACTTAACACTAGCTGGTAACCAGAGACCAGGCCGGGTGCTACACTAGCTGGAATCTACTAGAAAAGAGTTTCAGTCACTGGTAACTTAACACTAGCTGGTAACCAGAGATTCAGTCACTGGTAACTTAACACTAGCTGGTAACCAAAGTTTCAGTCACTGGTAACTTAACACTAGCTGGTAACCAGAGTTTCAGTCACTGGTAACTTAACACTAACTGGTAACCAGAGTTTCAGTCACTGGTAACTTAACACTAGCTGGTAACCAGAGTTTCAGTCACTGGTAACTTAACACTAGCTGGTAACTAGAGTTTCAGTCACTGGTAACTTAACACTAGCTGGTAACCAGAGTTTCAGTCACTGGTAACTTAACACTAGCTGGTAACCAGTTTCAGTCACTGTGGTAACTTAACACTAGCTGGTAACCAGAGTTTCAGTCACTGGTAACTTAACACTAGTTGGTAACCAGAGATTCAGTCACTGATAACTTAACACTAGCTGGTAACCAGAGTTTCAGTCACTGGTAACTTAACACTAGATGGTAACCTAGAGTTTCAGTCACTGGTAACTTAACACTAGCTGGTAACCAGAGATTCAGTCACTGGTAACTTAACACTAGCTGGTAACCAGAGTTTCAGTCACTTGGTAACTTAACACTAGCTGGTAACCAGAGATTCAGTCACTGGTAACTTAACACTAGCTGGTAACCAGAATTTCAGTCACTGTGTAACTTAACACTAGCTGGTAACCAGAGTTTCAGTCACTGGTAACTTAACACTAGCTGGTAAACAGAGATTCAGTCACTGGTAACTTAACACTAGCTGGTAACCAGAGTTTCAGTCACTGTGGTAACTTAACACTAGCTGGTAACCAGAGATTCAGTCACTGGTAACTTAACACTAGCTGGTAACCAGAATTTCAGTCACTGTGGTAACTTAACACTAGCTGGTAACCAGAGTTTCAGTCACTGGTAACTTAACACTAGTTGGTAACCAGATATTCAGTCACTGGTAACTTAACACTAGCTGGTAACCAGAGTTTCAGTCACTGGTAACTTAACACTAGATGGTAACCAGAGTTTCAGTCACTGTGGTAACTTTACACTAGCTGGTAACCAGAGATTCAGTCACTGGTAACTTAACACTAGCTGGTAACCAGAGTTTCAGTCACTGTGGTAACTTAACACTAGCTGGTAACCAGAAATTCAGTCACTGGTAACTTAACACTAGCTGGTAACCAGAATTTCAGTCACTGTGGTAACTTAACACTAGCTGGTAACCAGAGTTTCAGTCACTGGTAACTTAACACTAGCTGGTAAACAGAGATTCAGTCACTGGTAACTTAACACTAGCTGGTAACCAGAGTTTCAGTCACTGGTAACTTAACACTAGCTGGTAACCAGAGTTTTAGTCACTGGTAACTTAACACTAGCTGGTAACCAAAGTTTCAGTCACTGGTAACTTAACACTAGCTGGTAACCAGAGTTTCAGTCACTGGTAACTTAACACTAGCTGGTAACCAGAGTTTCAGTCACTGGTAACTTAACACTAGCTGGTAACCAGAGTTTCAGTCACTGGTAACTTAACACTAGCTGGTAACCAGAGTTTCAGTCACTGGTAACTTAACACTAGCTGGTAACCAGAGTTTCAGTCACTGGTAACTTAACACTAGCTGGTAACCAGAGTTTCAGTCACTGGTAACTTAACACTAGCTGGTAACCAGAGTTTCAGTCACTGGTAACTTAACACTAGCTGGTAACCAGTGTTTCAGTCACTGTGGTAAAGTTGTAATGGTGGAGTTTATCAACTTATTATTCAATCTCCAACTCTTCCTCACTTGGAACTTGTCTCTTGCAACAAACCCAAATGGAAACAAGTCGCTCGTATTTGACGTTATTGAGTTATCGTAGTTTTGATTCTACATAATTTACTATATAAAACTTTTGTAAAACTTTAGAATTTAAGTGGGAGTGGAGTGACTACATCAGTGTATCAACAGACGCAAGAAGAGAGTTTCTCAGCCTAGCGCAACAATACTGGGAAAAACAAGCTGGCACTGGATGACAACTTTAGGCTGCATACTAAACCGCCACGGGTATTATTAAGGACCTGGAGGGTGTAAGAGCGACACTCCCGCACTCTGGCATGGGATTCCCGCCGTGTCGCCCGCATTGGCGTCTGGATAATACTGCCATGTTGCTCCAGGGAGGCTGCCCCCTTGATGACTCTCTCCCTCCTATTTCCTTCCCTCACTCCCTCTTCCCTCCTGTAGCTGCTGAACCCTTAATGGGATACTTTACGATAGCTTCAATGCCCTGTTGAAGTTTCCTGTATGATAGACTATGACAAGGGAAACAGTGCTTGTTTTTGTTCCCACTACATAAACATCGTGTAGAGTAGGGAACATTCACACTGCTTATGTATTTTTGCTAGGAAAATACTAATAAATATGTCCCCACCTTACGTCCTCCTCCCTTTCCTTTCTTTCCCTTCTTTTCTCTCCCCTAGGCTGCTGACGGGGGAGTTTAGCTCCCCAGTGAGCCGGTGATGGGAGTTGAGCCACAGTAGTAACGTTGTAATGGAGTCTATTCACTTATTGAAATATCAACTCTTCCTGAGGCAGCATCTGTCTTTAACGTTTCCAGTATTACGTCCATCTAAATTCGACTGAAGAAGCCTGTTGTGCAGGCGAAATATTTCAGCAATAAATACACCTAAGTGTTGCATAGGTGTTTCTTGCATCAACTTGTCAGCACTGTATGCCATCAATAACATAATTGTCTGACACAGCAACGCCTATTGCACCAGCTGGCCGCCACTCTCACCTGTAACCTCAACTAATGATTCCACAACTCACTTCTGTTTCATTATATAATGTCTGGCCGCATCCCTCTGCTGAAGGCTGAGGGACTGACCACCACCTATCAAGGATGAGGGACTGATCGCCTCATAAATGATTTTTCCATTGTCTCCAGTGCAATACTAGACTGAGTCTGAAGTCTGTTGCACAGGAGAAGAGGATCGGTAATATTACACATGTTTCACATGTGTAATATTCACCAACTATTAGGTACTGTATGCACTGGATATATGATACAGTATGTCGCAGCCTTACACCACTCAGTGACTGTGATGGGGAGACCAACACAGGCTTACACCACTCAGTGACTGTGATGGGGAGACCAACACAGGCTTACACCACTCAGTGACTGTGATGGGGAGACCAACACAGGCTTACACCACTCAGTGACTGTGATGGGGAGACCAACACAGGCTTACACCACTCAGTGACTGTGATGGGGAGACCAACAGAGCTTTACACCACTCAGTGACTGTGTTAGCTCCAGCATCACAGCCTAACACCACTCAATGAGTGTGATAAGCTGATCATCAGACATTCCTCCACTGCGATGCAACAAACACACACACACACACACACACACACACACCAAAATTCAGACTTGTATACAGTCAAATGTGAGGCGCAGAAAATAATTTATATGACAGTAGAGGCGCGGCCCACTAGTAGAAGTTAGAATGTGATCAGCGAGAGACAGTGTAACAAACCTACTGAGTAGGTTCCTCTAAAATCCAACCTTTCTCACTCGTAACTAGTGGTCAGGCAATAAAGTTGTCGAATATGTCCTCACCTTATCTTTGTCAGTATATAAGTCTCCATACTGTTGCTTCAGCTTCACATTGTTCCAGACTATGGAGCAGAATTCTTCTCCAGGCTGAGGGACTGACCACCTGAAAACTATTGCTTAGAGCAGCGGTTCTTAACCTGGGAGTCGTTTGGCGTTTCTCGGGGGGTCACTAAGGGTTCGGGAGAATAAAATTTATTTTCATATATTTGAATAAGCCAGTTGGGCTTTTACCAGTTTGGTGAGTGGCTCTCAAGGTGGTTTCCTGTTTGCACTATGTCTACCAAGTAGCGTACGTACAATGAAGCCTTTCTTAAGTTGGGTTTCACAAGCATCATTCAGAACTCTGTGGTCGTTTGCACCAAAGTCACGAGAGTATGAAGCCAAGCAAACTGAAGGTCCATTTTGAGTGTTGCCACAGCCATCTGGTGGACAAAAGCTTGGACTTTTTCAAGCGAAAAGAAGCTTCTCTGAAGACCAGTCGTATCGATTCCACTGGTCACTTCGCTTGACAGAATGAAGCAGCGTTGGAGGCTTCATACAGAATTGCTCTAAAAATCGTGCAGACCAAGAAGCCTCATACCATTGGCGAAGACCTGATTAAGCCTTGCATTCTGGAAGCAACGAAGGTGGTTCTTAGAGAACAGCAGGTAAACAAGTTGAGGGCAATTTCCCTTTCGAATGATACAGTCAGAAGTGGAATCTCGGACATAAGTGAGGATATTCTGGTACAGGTAGTGGCTGCTGTGAGGAGTACTCCAGTGTATTCATTGCAACTGGACGAGTCAACGGATGTTGCTTCATGTTCCTAACTTCTTATTTATATTCATTACCTTGACAGGGAAGTTATGAAGGAGTACTTGTTCTCTGAACCATTGGCCACAACCACTTGTGGAGAAGATATTTTCAAAATCCTTGAAGCCATTCTCCTTAAACACGAGCTAGGCTGGGAAGCACTTGTCTGAGTGTGTATAGATGCCCCATCTGTACACACTCAGACCTGTTGCAAATCCGGCTTCAAAGCCTTCGTGAAGAGCGTCGCTCCGCATGTCTCCTTCACTCACTGTATGATTTATCGGCATGCTTTGGCGATGAAGACTCTCCCACCTGGACTTAAAGAAGTGCTCACAGGCGTTGTAAATATTGTGAACCATATCCGAGGGAGCGCAACGACTTCAAGGATTTTTAAAGTACTTTGTGAAGAAATGGGTTCCGACTTCTGTGTTCTCCTATTTCACACAGAGGCACGTTGGCTCTCACGTGGAAAGGAAATAACAATGCTGTTGGAACGAGGTCGTACGGCGAAGGAGAATTTTCTACATGAAAAGATGCAAGATGACTGTTTTGTAACAAAGGTTGCCTACTTGGCAGATTTCTTCTTTGAAGTGAATTCCCTGAATATTTCACTCCAAGGAAACTTTACAATGCTGCACACAGCTCGTGACAAAGTGGCAGCGTTCAAGTGTGAGATTCAACTTTACCAGAAAAAGAGTTGAGGACGGTGACACAACTTTCTTCACTCAGATGACGACTCTCCTGGATTCTATAACAGATGCTGAATGCAGTTTCCGTGAGGAGATCTCAGCTCATCTTTTGGCAGTGAATGACGCCATCGAAAGTTACTTTCCAGGTCTGGACGATCGCTGTACTGATGCGTGGATCTACAGACCCTTCTCAGTCAAGGACAGTGCCATCAGTGATACTGATGTTGCTGCTAAGGTAGAATTTCTGCAAATTCGTGAGGATTCTCAGCTGAAAGTCGACTTTACTGAGCAAGAGCTTCCGAAATTTCGGGAAAAAGTGCAGGACTACTGTCCCATTCTTTCGATGCGTCACTGACCATGCTGATCCAGTCCCCGTCAACCTATCGCTGTGAGGTTGGATTCTCAGCAATGGTAACACTGAAAACGAAGGCACGCAATAGGCTTGTGATTGATGCTGACATGAGGTGTTGCCTGTCGAGTACTACTCCTTGCTCTTTGATACACTTATGGCTGCAAAACAATTTCAACCCTCCCACTGACTGAATGAGAAGTAGGTTTTGTATGATATTCAATAGTTCTGTGGAATTTGCAATGTTCTGGCATTTGTAGAGGTTATGTGGAATTTTTCAAGGTGTCTGTTCTGTGGCATTTTCAATAAACCATGGTTTTCCTATCATTTTGTTTTATCTTACCTTTTCACAAGGTTCACCATTTCAAAATTTATTATAGGGGTCACGGTAATACCGTGAAGAGTCTCGGGGGGTCATAGGACGAGAAAGGTTAAGAACCACTGACTTAGAGGGTGATGGACTAATTACATCTTTATATCTCCACTGCTTCTGCTGTTTTCTCTGTATTCGACTGTAGAAGCCTACTATTTAGGCGAAACGTTTCGAAGTACAGATACCTGTGTCCTACTTGTCAACTTCTCAGTATTGTATACCATTGTTACAGTCACAAAATTACTTATTATTAGATACCGGCAACAGGTAATGTATACAACTTCCCCTCTCCCTCCCCCACATGCACACGCACGCACACGCACACACACACACACACACACACACACACACTCACACATATACATACACACACGAATGTCTTACGAAGAAAGGTAAATCGGCCTGACGACACTGAAGGACAGGAGTGTTAAGGGAGACATGATAACGACACACAAAATACTGCGAGGAATTGACAAGGTGGACAGAGACAAGATGTTCCAGAGAAGGGACACAGAAACAAGGGGTCACAATTGGAAGTTGAAGACTCCTATGAGTCAAAGAGATGTTAGGAAGTATTTCTTTAGTCATAGAGTTGTCAGGAACTGGAATAGTCTGGCAAGTGGAGGAAGGGACCATACATAGTTTTAAGACGAGGTATGATAAAGCTCATTTAGCAGGGATAGAGAGGTCCTAGTAGCGATAAGTGAACAGGCGGGGCCAAGAGCTATGTATCGACCCCTGAAACCACAAATAGGTGAGTACACAACTAACACACATGCACACATATACAACAGGCCTAGTGTCTAATCGACATGTGCCTAGGACAAAATGGTAACTAATGCACACACACACACCCACGCACACACACACACACACCCACGCGCACACACACACACACACACACACACACACACACACTTTCTCTTTCAATTTAGTAAGAGGAGCAGCTAGTTAAAGAAAGTTTTAATATAACAGAAACATTCATCAACACCCAAAAAAAAATCTTCGTACCTCTAGTGGTGTGTTTGGCGTCGCTATTTTGGTTACGGTTTAACTTTAATCTCAGTGTTTATGAAGAATCTCCGGAATTTAAATGATTTGGAAACTAGTTCACATTTCTTGGT
Organism: Cherax destructor; assembly: GCA_009830355.1. Classification (NCBI taxonomy): domain Eukaryota; kingdom Metazoa; phylum Arthropoda; class Malacostraca; order Decapoda; family Parastacidae; genus Cherax; species Cherax destructor. The sequence goes on from WNWK01008961.1 coordinate 57,769, forward strand.
CTGCCGATTAAAATCTGCCTTAGCAGCAACCTTGTCACTACTATATAAGTCTTGTAGATACCTTGTCACTACTATATAAGTCTTGTAGATACCTTGTCACTACTATATAAGTCTTGTAGATAGTTTTCAGAGGTGTTAGAGTACACCACTACATCATCCAGGAAGACAACTGAATGTTTCAGCAACACAGAACTCAAAATTAAATTGATAGCTAGTAGAAAACTAATCAGATTCATTTTGAGGTGTAATTTTAACCCACCAATCAATGCTTTCTTTTCTCTGTCATTCCCTGCTACTGGAATGACTCTGCATAAGAATTCCCTGCATTAAAAGCAATGAATAACAGTCTGGTGAACATCTAGTCCCAACTCACGAAATCGTAATGACACGATTGCAAACAAACAATATCTAGTCCCGTTTCTTAATCAGTACCACGCTTAGAAACCAAGGAGAGGAGCTTGCTTCAGTTATTTCTTATTTCACCTCTCGGTGCACATGTAATGAGAAATACATATCGGTGAAGAAAGAGCCAATTCGGTGGCCCCTATATAAACAGCAAGAGAAAATGGGGAAGGCCCACAAGAAGAGCAGATTCTGGGGTCCCTAAATAGACACCAAGAAAAAAATCGGGAGGCCCACAGGAAGAGCAAATTGGTGGGCACTACTGAGAAATATTTCTCGGTATATATAGACATTTCGATGCACACTGAAAAACACCTCTTAGATGTATATGCTCTCATAAATAACTAGTTTTATACCGTCTCAAACACCTCTCGGCGTATATCAACTTAGAACCACTCAGTGTATATACACTCAGATATACCTTCCAGTGTATATACACTCAGATATACCTTCCAGTGTATATACACTCAGATATACCTTCCAGTGTATATACACTCACAAAGATCTCTATCAATACACGAAAAAATCTCTTAGTATGTATACATTTAGAAACTTCTCGGCGTATATACATTCACAAACCCCTCTCGGTGTATATACATTCAGACCCCTCTCAGTGTATATACATTCACAGTATGGGTATGATAAAGCTCATGGCGCAGGGAGAGTGACCTAGTAACTGCCAGTGAAGAGGCGGTGCCAGGAGCTGTGGATCGACCCCTGCAACCACAACTAGGTGAGTACACACAACACATCACTGGCAAGACAGCAAACTGAAACACCATTTGCAAGCAGTAAAAGGAGAGGATATCCCACATCAACTTTTTTTATGATATAAAAAGCTTAGCGGAAGCTGTACTCTGTACTAGATAGTTGAATGAAACAACAATCATAATACTGAAATATAACAATTAGAATGCAAGGCAGACAATAAAAAACAATTGAAAGGTATATACACTGAGAGGGGTCTGAATATACATACACCGAGAGGGGTTTGTGAATGTATATACACCGAGAGGGGTTTGTGAATGTATATACACTGAGAGGGGTCTGAATGTATATACGCTGAGAGGGGTTTGTGAATGTATATACACTGAGAGGGGTTTGTGAATGTATATACACCGAGAGGGGTTTGTGAATGTATATACACTGAGAGGGGTCTGAATGTATATACACCGAGAGGGGTTTGTGAATGTATATACGCCGAGAAGTTTCTAAATGTATACATACTAAGAGATTTTTTTCGTGTATTGATAGAGATCTTTGTGAGTGTATATACACTGGAAGGTATATCTGAGTGAAAATACACGTAGTGGTTCTAAGTTGATATACGCCGAGAGGTGTTTGAGACTGTATAAAACTAGTTATTTATGAGAGCATATACATCTAAGAGGTGTTTTTCAGTGTGCATCGAAATGTCTATACATATACACCGAGAAATATTTCTCAGTAGTGCCCACCAATTTGCTCTTCCTGTGGGAATCCCGATTTTTTTCTTGGTGTCTATTTAGGGACCCCAGAATCTGCTCTTCTTGTGGGCCTTCCCCATTTTCTCTTGCTGTTTATATAGGGGCCACCGAATTGGCTCTTTCTTCACCGATATGTATTTCTCATTACATGTGCACCGAGAGGTGAAATAAGAAATAACTGAAGCAAGCTCCTCTCCTTGGTTTCTAAGCGTGGTACTGATTAAGAAACGGGACTAGATATGGTTTGTTTGCAATCGTGTCATTACGATTTCGTGAGTTTGGACTAGATGTTCACCAGACTGTTATTCATTGCTTTTAATGCAGGGAATTCTTATGCAGAGTCATTCCAGTAGCAGGGAATGACAGAGAAAAGAAAGCATTGATTGGTGGGTTAAAATTACACCTAAAAATGAATCTGATTAGTTTTCTACTAGCTATCAATTTAATTTTGAGTTCTGTGTTACTGAAACATTCTGTTGTCTTCCTGGATGATGTAGTGGTGTACTCTAACACCTCTGAAAACTATCTACAAGACTTATATAGTAGTGACAAGGTATCTACAAGACTTATATAGTAGTGACAAGGTTGCTGCTAAGGCAGATTTTAATCGGCAGACCAAGAACTAGTGTCCAAATCATTTAAATTCCGGAGATTCTTCATAAACACTGAGATTAAAGTTAAACTATAACCAAAATGGCGACGCCAAACACACCACTAGAGGTACGAAGATTTTTTTTGGGTGTTGATGAATGTTTCTGTTATATTAAAACTTTCTTTAACTATCTGCTCCTCTTACTAAATTGAAAGAGAAAAAACAAAGTTCATGTGGGAGAGAACTGAATTAGTAAACCAAAATTAATAATTTCTCATTTTTCCACCCCCAACACACGAGTCATCACCAGTGATGGGAGAAAATTCCACGACGTTCTAACCCACGGGACCATACAGTCCTACAAGAATCACGCACCCAGCAGAGCTAGGTGTTGTACCATGATCTGAGGACATAACAAAAGGCTGCAAACAATCACCTCACACCGTTCCTTATTTTAGCCAAAAACTTAAATAATGTGATCTACATCACTCCATTTCAAACGATGAAGTGTTAGCCATAGCAGAAAGTATGTGTTATTTTGAACCTAACTTGAATCCCTTCACTAAATATTACACTTCTCACACTCCAACAGCTCTGGAACTGGAATGGGGACCCTCATCCTCAGAGAAAAGAATAAACTTACTTCAGGGAAAACACAAGATTCTCCCCAAAGCTGTTTGAATATTTTCTTCTCCTACCACCCCCTATATTTTATATTTTATGTAAACTTTATTAAAGACCAAATACATTAACAAAAATACAAAAGGAAGTAGAACAACATATATGATATCTCTGAGCCCACATCTCAAATACTTCATCCAGCTCACCGGCGGTGGGCCGCGTGTCCAGACTGCTGCAGGCATTTTCCCTCTGGATCGCGACACTGAGTCTCTGAAAGAGGAAGCTGGCCACTCTGTGATCCTTGGTTTGCGTGATGAGTTTCTCTCCCAGGTTTTTGAGGAACTTTAGAGCACACTTGCCTCATGCTCCAAGGGTCTCCGACCCTACTGGGATGAAGTTATAGCAACTGGCTAGCCGTCATATTTGAGGATCTTCTGGGTCTCCCTGTAACTAGCGGCTCCACCCCCTTCAACTGCAGAGTATGGCAAGTAGGTGTCTGGCAACGTGGCAGCACAGGTGTAGTCCCAGGCAATTTGCTTGCCATCCTTCCAGGGTAGCATAGTGGCTTCATCTGGACGCTTTTGACTTCCATCGGACATCCATACTTGGGGTTCCCGTTGAGCTGGGCAATGAGCTTTGGCGAGACTTCACTTTATGATATTGTTAACCTCCTCATGTCTAGCATACTTCCCTTTTCATGAGACATGAGACCATGAAGTCCGAATTGATCAGCCGACGCCCTGCCGCAAATACACTTAGTATGTTCAGTGAGTATGGGGCTGGCTAGGCGAACAGCAACACCAATCTGAATTGCCTGTGGGACGAATCAGGTGCCCAGGGAGGAATTGGAACGACTATTCAGTGGAACTCCGGATTTCGTACACACCTAATATCGTACGTTTCGGATTTAAACCACTTTTTGGGGCGAAATTTTGGTCCAGATTTCGTACCTCCACCCGGAAATCGTACGTATCAGATGCGTCCGCCAACCCGGGACGCCACTCATGCGTACGTGTCTCAGTCTGGCTCTGTCACTGGTCGAGTGAGCATTACTTCACCTCCTGGTACTGGGCAATTCTCCTGCTCATCCTCCAGACTTGGAAGACCAATTGTTTAGGGACTTCAGTTTTATAACAGTGAAGTTCTTGCCTCCTAACACCACTCCTCTCATTCAGCCCATGGACCACCAGGTCATTTCTAACTTCAAAAAACTCTACACGAAAGCAATGTTTCAAAGGTGCTTTGAAGTGACCTCAGACACTGAATTGACCCTAAGAAAGTTCTGGAGGAATCACTTCAATATTTTCAACTGCATAAGCCTGATACAAGCCGTATCTGTAATATGTTTAGTGACAATACCTTGTCCCATTTTAGGCAAATCTTAAAGATACGCCAGAAACAGAGTTCTCTGGACAGATTTTTAGTGCTACAGGGGTCCAGTGCCAGTAAAAGAAGGGAAGTAACCCTGGATAGGGCTTTGATACCTGAAGTCCTTATGGAGGGGGATTCCCCTGCCAAACAATAAGCTCTCCTCTCTCTCCCCTCCTCGCCTTCATCCATACGCCAACAAGAGTCTTCAATAAAGGTATGTAATAGTGATTTAAATGTTCATTTATCCATTTCATTAGTGCTTTATATTTATTTCTCATTGTTTTCTGTATGTTAAACTATAGTTATTCTTTAAAAAATGTATTTTTTGTTAATATTTTTGGGTGTCTGGAATGGATTAATTGTATTTAAATTATTTCTTATGGGAAATATTACTACGGTTTTCGTACGTTTCAGATTTAGACCGACCTTCTGGAACGGATTAAGTACAAAATCCAGGATTCCACTGTATACGTATATGTCGTGCCGAATAGGTAAAACTTGCGATTTTGGCTTAAATATTAAAGCTATTCTTGCCGAATAAGGCAAGCGAAAATTTGTGCATGCAATAATTTTGCAAAAATCATCGTGAACCTAACAAAAAAAAATATTTCATTGTGTTCGTTAATTATTAAATTATTGTAAACTTATCTAAAATATATTTAGTTGGATTAGGCTAAATTAAATTGCGTTTGTTATAATAAGGTTAAATAAGTTTTCTAAGGTTCTTTTGGTACAAAATTATTAATTTTTACATTAACATAAATGAAAAAAATATCTGAGAAAATATTAGAAAGAACTTAATTTTAAACGAGTTCTTGCTAATTGGCCAGTTTTACCAATTTGGAACGACATATATATATATATATGTGTGTGTGTGTGTGTGTGTGTGTGTGTGTGTGTGTGTGTGTGTGTGTGTGTGTGTGTGTAAACATGCAAGGTTGCAGGTATGTCTTGCTACGTCTACTTACACTTATGTCACACTACACATGCATGTACAAGCACATATATACTAACCCCTCTGGCTTTTTCTTCTATTTTTCTTCCTAGTTCTTGCTCTTGTTTATTTCTGCTTATCTCCATGGAGAAGTGGAACAGAATTCTTCCTCCGTAAGCTATGCGTTTCGTAAGAAGCGACTAAATGCCGGGAGCAATGGGCTAGTAACCCCTTCTCCTGTATAAATTACTAAAAACAAGATAAGGAATAACTTTATAAAATTGGGTTGTCTGAATGTGCGTGGATGTAGTGCGGATGATAAGAAAGAGATGATTGCTGATGTTATGAATGAAAAGAAGTTGGATGTCCTGGCCTAAGCGAAACAAAGCTGAAGGGGGTAGGCGAGTTTCAGTGGGGAGAAATAAATGGGATTAAGTCAGGAGTATCTGAGAGAGTTAGAGCTAAGGAAGGGGTAGCAATAATGTTGAAGGATCAGTTATGGAGAGAGAAGAGGGAACATAAATGAATAAATTCAAAGATTATGTGGATTAAAATAAGGGTCGGATGTGAAAAGTGGGTCATAATAAGTGTGTATGCACCTGGAGAAGAGAGGAGTGTAGAGGAGAGAGAGAGATTTTGGGAGATGTTAAGCGAGTGTGTACGAACTTTTGAGCCAAGTGAGAGAGTAATCGTGGTAGGGGACCTAAATGCTAAAGTAGGAGAAGCGTTTAGAGAGGGTGTGGTAGATAGGTTTGGGGTACCAGGTGTAAATGATAATGGGGAGCATTTGATTGAACTTTGTATAGAAAGGGGTTTGGTTATAGGTAACATATATTTTAAGAAAAAGAGGATAAATAAGTATACAAGATATGATGTAGGGCGAAATGATAGTAGTTTGTTGGACTACATATTGGTAGATAAAAGACTGTTGGGTAGACTTCAGGATGTACATGTTTATAGAGGAGCCACAGATATATCAGATCACTTTTTAGTTGTAGCTACAGTGAGAGTAAAAGGTAGATGGGATACAAGGAGAATGGAAACAGCAAGTAAGAGAGAAGTGAAGATTTATAAACTAAAGGAGGAGTCGGTTAGGGTAAGATATAAACAACTGTTGGAGGACAGATGGGCTAGTGAGAGTATAGGCAATAGGGTATAAGAGGTATGGGGTAAGTTCAAGAATATAATGTTAGAGTGTTCAGCAGAAGTTTGTGGTTATAGGAAAGTGGGTGCGGGAGGGAAGAAGAGCGATTGGTGGAATGATGTAAAGAGAGTAGTAAGAGAGAAAAAGTTAGCATATGAGAGGTTTTTACAAAGTAGAAGTGATGCAAGGAGGGACGAGTATATGGAGAGAAAAAGAGAGGTTAAGCGAGTGGTGAAGCAATGTAAAAAGAGAGCAAATGAGAAGGTGGGTGAGATGTTATCAACAAATTTTGTTGAAAATAAGAAAAAGTTTTGGAGTGAGATTAATAAGTTGAGAAAGCCTAGGGAAAGAATGGATTTGTCAGTTAAAAATATGAGAGGAGAGTTATCCCTAGGTAAGGTACCTAGGGATTGGCAGAGAGCATGCATAGTTCCTTTGTATAAAGGCAAAGGGTCCAAAAGAGAGTGTAAAAATTAAAGGGGAATAAGTCTGTTGTGTATACATGGTAAAGTATATGGTAGAGTTATTATTGAAAGAATTAGGAATAAGACGGAGAGCAGGTGTTTGTGGCATTTATGGATTTGGAAAAGGCATATGATAGGGGGGCAATGTGGCAGATGTTGCAAATGTATGGAATAGGAGGTAGGTTATTGAAAGCGGTGAAAAGTTTTTACGAGGATAGTGAGGCTCAGGTTAGAGTATGTAGGCGAGAGGGAGATTATTTCCCAGCAAAAGTAGGCCTTAGACAGGGATGTGTGATGTCTCCATGGTTGTTCAATATATTTATAGATGGAGTTGTAAGAGAAGTGAATGCTCGGGTGTTGGCAAGAGGTAGGGGGTTAAAAGATAAAGAATCTAACACAAAGTGGGATGTGTCACAGTTGCTCTTTGCTGATGACACTGTGCTTTTGGGGGATTCTGAAGAGAAGTTGCAGAGGTTGGTGGATGAGTTTGGTAGGGTGTGTAAAAGAAGGAAATTAAAAGTGAATATAGGAAAGAGTAAGGTGATGAGGATAACAAAAAAAATTACTTAACGGAAGATTAGATATCAGATTGGAGGAAGAGAGTATGGAGGAGGTGAATGTGTTCAGATATTTGGAACTGGATGTGTCAGCAGATGGGTCTATAAAGGATGAGGTGAATCATAGAATTAACGAGGGGAAAAAGATGAGTCTTGCTCTGAGGAGCTTGTGGAGACAGAGAACTTTATCCATGAAAGCAAAGATGGGGATGTATGAGAGTATAGTTATACCAACACTCTTGTATGGGTGTGAGACATGGGTTGTGAATGTTGCAACAAGGAGAAGGCTGGAGGCAGTGGAGATGTCATGTCTGAGGGCAATGTGTGGTGTGAATATAATGCAGAGAATCCGTAGTTTGGAGATTAGGAGGAGGTGTGGGATTACCAAAACTATTATCCAAAGAGCTGAGGAGGGGTTGTTGAGATGGTTTGGACATATAGAAAGGATGGAGCAAAATAGAATGACTTCGAGAGTGTATAAATCTGTAGTGGAGGGAAGGCGGGGTAGGGGTCAGCCTAGAAAAGGTTGGAGGGAGGGGGTAAAGGAGGTTTTGTGTGCGAGGGGCTTGGACTTCCAGCAACAGGCGTGAGCATGTTAGACAGGAGCGAATGGAGACAAATGGTTTTTAGGACTTGACGTGCTGTTGGAGTGTAAGCAAGGTAACATTTATGAAGGGTTTCAGGGGAAACCGGCAGGCCGGACTTGATTCCTGGAGATGGGAAGTACAGTGCCTGCACTCTGAAGGAGGGGTGTTAATGTTGCAGTTTTGTAGCTGTAGTGTAAGCACGCTTCTGGCAAGACAGTGATGGAGTGAGTGATGATGAAAATTTTTCTTTGTCGGGCCACCCTGCCTTGGTGAGAAACGGCCTATGTGTTAATAAAAAAAATAATAAATATATGTATATATATACACACTACACACACGAATGTTATTTAATCGATAACAAACTGCGGCTAGCCGGGGGATGGAACCCGTGTTGTTTTAGCCTGCCTCGTGGGAAGAGAGCAAACCTAGTTAGCTAAGCTTATGTTGTTCGTAGAATTGTATGGTCCAGTGATTTAGAGCGTCGTGAATTTTCGCTCTCTTCCCACAAGGCGGCTAAAACAACACGGGTTCAATTCCCTGGCTAGCTGGAGTTTGATATATATATATATATATATATATATATATATATATATATATATATATATATATATATATATATATATATATATATATATATTATTGTAACCTGAACGAGTGGTATTGGTGTTATTGATCAATAACAACACTGCGACTAGCCAAGGACTCGAACGCATGCTGCTTTGGCCCGCCTCATGGTGAGCAAAAATACATGACGCTCTAGCCCACAGGACCACACAATCCTACAAAAATGATGCACCCAGCCAAGCTAGTTTTTTTTAACCGTCATCCGATTACATACGGTGGTGTGGATGCCTCTGAGCTAATTTCATTCTACTCCCTGTTTGGTGTACTAGCCCAACGAGGAGTATTTTATATTATTGTAACCATGAACGAGTGGTATTGATCAACAACAACACTGCGACTAGCCAAAGACTCGAACCCATGCTGCTTTGGCCCGCCTCATGGTGAGCGAAAACACATGACGCTCTAATCCACAGGACCACGCAATCCTACAAACAGGAAGTACATAGAATGAAATTAGGTCAGAGGCACCCACACCACCGTATGTCTTCGGATGACGGTAAAACAACTAGCTTGGATGAGTGATTTATTTTTAATAAGTTTACAATAATTTAATAAGAAACAAACAATGAAATATATTTTAGTTCGTTAGGTTCGCTCTCCTTATTCGGCAAGAAGAGCGTTGCTATTTAAGCCAAAATCGCCAGTTTTACCTATTCGGTACGACATATATATATATATATATATATATATATATATATATATATATATATATATATATATATATATAAACAACTACGGGGAGTTGAAAGATAACTCTAGGCCTTTTGTGTTGCAATCAACACATCATCAGGGCTTACAGTGTTGCAGGAAAGAAGATGAAATCCAAGCAAACACGTTCAGAGTGAGCATGTTGCAGAAATGAATGGGAGGTCCCAGCAGATTCGCTCAGAAGAACGTTCTTGCTAAGAATCTAAGCAAGAACGTTCCACTGAGCGAATCTGCTGAGACCTCCTACTCATTTCTGCAACATTGGAAGCTCCTGTTGATGTATTGATTGCAACACGAAAGCCTAAAGCTATCATTTAACTCCCCCTGTGGTTGTTTTGCATTTATACATATATATGCTTAACAATTCGCAAACAGGCGAAATTAGAGATAATGTTTGTATACGTATGTATATTATAAAACTAAAACCTAGCATAGAAGAAACTGGTGTCCAGAACAATTACAATAATAGTACATGCCAAAGATTTTTACTAACAGTCTAGAAACATCGTATAGTGGTAAAACTCAATATACAGTTGAAATTATCTTTGGCTGAGAGAGAGAAAGAAGAGAGCATCATATTGATCGTCTTGCGAGGAGATTGAACACTCCTTGGCCGCTCATATTTCAGCGTCATTACCTCTCTGATGAGATCAACTTTCCAAAACTCATCGCGGTCTTAAAATATAGCACCCTGGATGCTGTAATCGTCTCTCTGATCACCAATACGGATTCCTTAAGAGTCGTTCATCTGGCGACTGCTCTTAGTGCACCAGTACGGAGACGGAGAATTAACAAATTAATATGTATCCTTAGCGAAGCTGCAAAGTTTAGTCGACTCGACTGAGGTGACAGACCGAAGGTGAGACAGAGTCTTCACACAGACCAGAGTTTTGTATGTAAGCTGGATATGTTTCCGCAGCTGCGCCATCCAAGAGAGGGAACCCGTATTCCACAAGCCCAGCCTCCTCTACCCCGACACAAGCAAAAGGAATTGTGCAGGATGGTGATGACACAAATGAAGCTAAATATAAAAATATGTATGAGTGTGCGTGCGTATGCATGCATGATGCACTCTTGTGCAATATGCATAACTGTACACCTGTGCAAACATGCTGGTATGTACACTTTTGTGCATACATGCATGTATTATGTACGTTTATGCATATATTTTTTTGTGTACGTACACTATTGTATATGTATGCATGTAACTATATTTGTGCATGAGAGTGTGCACACGTGTGTATTCTTGCGTGCATGTATGTATTCACCTGAATATAGTTACAAGGGTGTCGAATCTCAGCTCCTGGCCTTGCCTCTCCCCTACTGGGTTCTTTCCTGTCTTGCTGGGCCGTTTTATACCTATTCTTAACGCTGAGTATGGATTCTGCTTCTACCACCTCGTTATGCAGTTCGTTTTATTTCCTGACCAATCAGAGACTCGTCAAATACTTCCTGACATTCCTGTGACTCCTCTGCGCCTTCCAAATGTGCCCTTGTGTACCTGTTTCCTGTATCCTGAACAGTCTGAATGTATGGATGAATGTATTCATATGCATATGTATACATTTGCATTTGTATATATATACAAGTGTGAATGTTATCGTATGTACAGTAAACATGTGCATATATATGTTTTGAATACATGCTTGTGCATAAGTGTTGTATACATGTTTGTGTATATATATGTATGCATACTTCTGTATATGTATGCGGGTGTGCTTATGTGTTTAAATATTGATATGTATGCATATGTATATATATGAATTATATACAGGGTTAGGGCAGTCACTCATCAATATTGACGGTCGTTTCCCGTAAACTCAAAAAATAATATAAAAATAAAATGCTTAGTGATTTAAAACAATATTACACTGATGGTGTGTTACCTCGATCACATCAGGGAAACCAATACACCGATCTGAATGAAACTCTCACTTGTTTAATTTTTAAAGGGGTGGACCGGTAAGCCAGCGGAAGGCGTCGGCCAGATGACCAAAAGCTTGGAAATAAATGGTATAAAATACCTAGCTGAGGGACTGATTACCTCAAACTTCCTTTGATCTTCACTATTCTTCTTTGTATGGACTGATGAAGCCACTGTGTGGCGAAACGTTTCTTCAGTAAAGATACCCAAGTGTTGCACATGTGTGTAACTCTTCAGTCAAGTACCGAGGAGTCAGCAGAAGCAGTAGTGGTGTAAACACGATGTGATCAGACCATCATCCTAGAAGACGTAGTTTTGAGGTTTGAAGAAGCCTACTGTGAAGGCGAAACGTTTCAGAAAAAAGTATCTAACTGTTGGACATGTGTCTTACTTTTTAACTTGTCAGTATTAGATACTGTTATTATACTCACTCTGTATTCCACTAGGAGAGGACACGTACCGGAAGATAATATAATAAAATAAGATTTTAAATTCATTTTGTTTGTTTTAGATAAAAAAAATACATCCTGACACGGCTAAAGGGAATTATATTAAAAAATGATTATGTAGGTTTGTAAAAATTTTAAAGTCTGTTGAGTTTCTCAGTCTGATTTTTTAATTTTTTAAATGGTCTAGAGAAGTATGATGCTCAAAATATTTATTAAAAAAATATGAAAATCAGAGGCTATAAAGCCTACTAAATTAACTTATCACTGTCTTAGTATGACACACTAATGTTGAAAATTTGAAGCCGACCGGATGAAGCATTCTCCAGTTATTGCACAGTTATTCCACTTAATCATCCTTATCAGTTGCATCATTGTTCTTTGAAAGCGATCAGAAGAGGAACTTTTTAGTTAACATAATAAAGGAGGAACACTGTAGCAGACCTACTGGCCCATACTAGGCAGGTTCTTCTCAGACCCAATGAAAGGAAATCTATTACAATTTGTTTAATAAAATGGGATAATTGGCATTCATAGCGTACAAAAATAAGGAAATTTCCGTTCAGGAAAACACACCAGCACTAAAAGTTTAAGTCGACCAGATGAGGCATTCCCCAGCTACCACACGGAATCCAACGTATATTAAGAAATGTTCACCGGCACAGACTGAACTTATAGAATATCTTTCTTCCCATCACAAGCATCAACCATTAACTGTTTCAGCTGTTCATAGGAGACAGTCAAAACATTTTACAGCAAAAACTACAAGTTCTTAAAATAATTGCATGAACGTTGTCCTGGTTACAGTACACTAGTTTTGACAGTTTGAAGCTGGTCTGGTAAAGCGTTCTCGAGTTATAAGTGAAAACAGTAAAGGAAGAAAACATTACAGAGCAAATTAAAAACTCTGGCTCACTAAGATGTAAAACTTTAATAAATCAACAAATCGCGAGTTTTCAATGTTTCTGTAGATGAATGGTTCAGAGAACCGACAAGTTGATAAATTAGACACATATGCAACACTTGGGTATCTTTATTGAGGAAACGTTTCGCCACACAGTGGCTTCATCAGTCCATACAAAGGAGAATCGTGAAGAACAGGAGGAGTTTGAGGTAATCAGTCCCTCAGCCTTGGTGGACTGATTACATCGACTCAAGGCTGAGGGACTGACCACCTCAAACTACTCCTGTTCTTCACCATTCTCCTTTGTATTGGACTGATGAAGCCACTGTGTGGCGAAACGTTTCCTCAGTAAAGATACCCAAGTGTTGCATATGTGTCTAATTTATCAACTTTTCAATGTTTCTGTTTTCTTCACCCAGTTTTCTGTTTACATTCTCTACGCTCCTGTAAGAAAAAAAACTAACTTCTTTAAGAAACTCCAGCTGGAATAAATTTCCTAAATAAAATTAGTGATATACACAGACAAAATTCAGTTTTTACGGGGCACTAATTTATTAACAAATTAATATTTACGCAGCGTAAATTGAATACCAAACTGCCTGTAGTGAAGCCCATCAACACAAAGTTTCAAGGTTATCGAAAAAAAATAATTCAAGTTAAATACTCGGAAGTTAACGATTCCAAGTTTTTCACTGTTAGTACAGTGTGGTACGCTATAACGATAGGTTTATGTAACGAATATTTACATAACGAACGTTCCTTCTCTCTGCCTCCTGTCCTGCGGCTCAACAACACTTTGCTATGATAAAGTAAACACTATTTTTATTATTTTTTATACTAATTTATTATTTTTATTACAAGTATTAATTATATTCTTTATTTCAGGAGTTTAAATGCACATTTATGCATTTTTTTACAATTCTATTTTATATTTTTCATTGTTAAGTGGATGTGTTTGGGAGCCTGGAATAGATTATCCCTATAACGAACGAACGCTATAATGAACGAGGTCCTAGATTTTTTTTTTAATTCATGTTAAGCGCTAAACCTATTTGGGTTATTCAGCGCAATACTTTGTGGAGGCTTGATCCTCCGTCTGCTGGGCGCGAGACAGACACGCTCTCTATTTGTACTCCTAGAACCAATTAGATTCGTTATAGCATACCCCACTGTAAATTGTCAGTGGTCACCCATACAATGTAAACTGACAGAGCATCGTCGTTCTTACTGAACACATCAGCGTTAATGGGGTTGAAGCCGTTGAGAAGATGCATTCTTTAGTTATTGTTTGGATGTTAGTAAGACAGTTTAGTGAAACTTGCCAAATTGAGACTCATGCTGCCCAATAACAGCTTTACGTTCAGGGAAACACATCAAGGCTAAAAGTTTGAAGCCAATCAGAAGAGGCATTCTCCAGTTATTGGATGCATTCCAACGATTCCAAGTATTTTAACTCTTAGTTAATTTGACAGATTTGCACTCATACAAACTATTTTTTTTTAGTATTATCCTGTTTACAAGATGAATCTGCCTTTAAAGGCTGAAACAGATAAAAAAAAATACGGAAACAAGGTATCTTACCTTCAAAAATATAATCAAACTATTTTACAAATAAAATTGGTAAATATGGTTGGTAAATATACTCGGTGTTGTCGTCTCAGTATATGTGGGAACAGAGGCGGCCTTTGGAGGTGCGGGGCCCAATTGGGAACAATTTTGGTGGGCCCCATGTATGGAAAGCAATCAAACTGCGCTTTAAAAATGCATGCGAGTTAATTTTAATACAAAATTGAATACATGTGCGTCTACAAGTAACAAACATAATTTGTATACCACCTGTCAGAAGTACATAGTCACAATACTATTTTCTTTAGTGACTGTGAAATGATTTATTAAAAATATTAATTTATTTTTGTTCAGAAAAATAAATCAGAATATAAGTGCACTGTTGGAATCAAATGATCTTTTTTTGGACCGGCCTTAAGCCGATTGGACCGATTGTTCCCAATTGGGTCCCGCGCCTAAGGGGGCCCCGCGCCTAAGGGGGCCCTGCGCTAGAGTGTAATCTACTCTCGGCTTGTCAATTACAACACGAAGTAAAAAAAAAAAGGGGGCTTTGGATATAATATGTTGGCGAATTTCCCCGAAAGCGGTGGCGAAGTTGCCCGATAGGGTGGCGAAGTTGCCCGATAGGGTGGCGAAGTTGCCCGATGGGGTGGTGATTGTACCCGATATTTGATTATAGGAAAAAAGGGATTAAAACACCGCTTTCGGGGAAATTCGCCAACATATTATATCCAAAGCCCCCCCTCCTTTTTTTTACTTCGTGTTGTAATTGACAAGCCGAGAGTAGATTACACTCTAGCGCAGGGCCCCCTTAGGCGCGGGGCCCAATTGGGAGCAATCGGTCCAATCGGCTTAAGGCCGGCCCTGTGTGGGAAGTCAAGCATCAATGCTCTGATTTCCCACCATTTTACAGACGTGAGAGGCCTATAAAATGAGCCTACACGTCACTTGCCATATTTCCCCTAACGTGGCTAGAGGCTAGAGCTCTCGCTTCACACACGGAGGGCCCGGGTTCGATTCCCGGCGGGTGGAAACATTTCGACGTGTTTCCTTACACCTGTTGTCATGTTCACCTAGCAGCAAATAGGTACCTGGGTTGTTAGTCGACTGGTGTGGGTCGCATCCTGGGGGACAAGATTAAGGACCCCAATGGAAATAAGACAGACAGTCCTCGATGACGCACTGACTTTCTTGGGTTATCCTGAGTGGCTAACCTTCCGGGGTTAAAAATCCGAAGAAATCTTATCTTATCATTTTTTTATTAATGAAGCCTCTATAGGCTAATATACCACCTCTTATAAGTACCTAAGTTAAAGTTAGATGTAGAGTAAATGGCAACAGTGGTCACCTCACTAGTGCCACACCAGCACACTGCCTCCCAACGCCTCAGTCACCGACAGATCCGTGCAGGCCACCGAACCTCGCCTCATGAGGCCGGGTTTTCACATATGACTAGTTTATGAGAGGGCGACTCCCCCCTCATATTGTTTAACTCGTAGGTTTCAACAGTGAAGAACACTAACATTCACTAATCACATTACCCACTGTCACATAGCGTCAAGGTGACTGATCTTGTGCACGAAGATGGGTGATGCACGGGGACTCATACACGTCTATCACGGTGTCCCTAACCTGAGTTAAGAACCTACACACCTCACATACAACGACGGCAAGTGCTTGTTACCAATTAGCATATATATATATATTTTTTCAACAAGTCGGCCGTCTCCCACCGAGGCAGGGTGACCCAAAAAGAAAGAAAATCCCCAAAAAGAAAATGCATTCATCATTCAACACTTTCACCTCACTCATACATAATCACTGTCTTTGCAGAGGAGCTCAGATACGACAGCTGAGAATAAGTCCCTCCCAGCTGCCACTATCTCAGACCCCTCCTTTAAAGTGCAGGCATTGTACTTCCCATTTCCAGGACTCAAGTCCAATTAAATCAATTAACTGGTTTCCCTAAATCCCTTCACAAAATATTACCCTGCTCACACTCCAACAGCTCGTCAGGTCCCAAAAATCATTCGTCTCCATTCACTCCTATCTAACACGCTCACACATGCTTGCTGGAAGTCCAAGCCCCTCGCCCACAAAACCTCCTTTACCCCCTCCCTCCAACCTTTTCGAGGATGACCCCTACCCCGCCTTCCTATCCCTACAGATTTATACGCTCTCCAAGTCATTCTACCTTGATCCATTCTCTCTAAATGACCAAACCACATCAACAACCCCTCTTCAGCCCTCTGACAAATACTTTTAGTAACTCCACACCTTCTCCTAATTTCCACACTCCGAATTTTCTGCATAATATTTACACCACACATTGCCCTTAGACAGGACATCTCCACTGCCTCCAGCCTCCTCCTCGCTGCAGCATTTGCAACCCATGCTTCACACCCATATAAGAGTGTTGGTACCACTATACTTTCGTACATTCCCTTCTTTGCCTCCATGGATAACGTTTTTTGTCTCCACAGATACCTCAACGCACCACTCACCTTTTATTCTTCATCATTTCGCCCACGCAGTGGGCTTTATCGAGTCACAAACAGATCTACCTGGATAAAAGATATATGAGTATTTATAGGATTTAGTCATGTGGGGAATGCTGGGTCAGGTGGAGAATGTATCTTTTATCCAGGTAGATCTGTTTGTGTTATCCAATTTTTCTTTATTTAAATCGTTTGATACCCTCATCACCTTACTCTTATCTATGTTCACTTTCAACTTTCTACCTTTACACACCCTCCCAAACTCGTCCACTAACCTTTGCAACTTTTCTTTAGAATCTCCCATAAGCACAGTATCATCAGCAAAAAGTAACTGTGTCAACTCCCATTTTGCATTTAATTCCCCATAATTTAATCCCACCCCTCTCCCCAACTCCCTAGCATTTACTTCTTTTACAACCCCATCTATAAATATATTAAACAACCATGGTGACATTACACATCCCTGCCTAAGACCTACTTTTACCGGGACGTAATCTCCCTCTCTCCTACACACCCTAACCTGAGCCTCACTATCCTCATAAAAACTCTTTACAGCATTTAGTAACTTACTACACTTGCAACATTGCTCCCCTATCCACTCTATCATATGCCTTTTCTAAATCCATAAATGCAATGAAAACTTAACTACCTTTATATAAATACTGTTCACATATATGCTTCAATGTAAACACTTGATCTACACATCCCCTACCAACTCTAAAGCCTCCTTGCTCTTCAGGAATCCTACTCTCTGTCTGAACTATACAAGCTCTCTGCCAATCCCTAGGTACCTTCCTCTCTTTCAAACATTTATTAAACATAAATACCAACAACTCCAACACTATATCCCCCCTACTTTTAACATTTCTGATATGATCCCGTCAGTTCCAGCTGCTTTACCCCCTTTCATTCTACGTAATGCCTCACTCACCTCCCCCACACTCACATCCTGCTCTTCACTCCTAAACGATGTTATACCTCCCTGGCCAGTGCATGAAATTACCACCTCCCTTTTTTCATCGACATTAAAAGTTCATCAAAATATTCCCGCCATCTACCCAATACCTCCAGCTCCCCATCTACTAACTCCCCTACTATGTTTTTAACTGACATATCCATTCGTTCCCTAGGCTTTCTTAACTTGTTTATCTCACTCCAAAAATTTTTCTTGTTTTCAGCAAAATTTCTTGACAGAGCCTCTCCCACTCTTTCATCTGCTCTCCTTTTGCACTCTCTCACCACTCTCTTCACCTTTCTTTTACTCTCCATATACTCTGCTCTTCTATTGACACTTCTGTTTTGTAAAAAAAACTCTCATAAGCTACTTTTTTCTCTTTTATCACACCCTTTACTTCTTCATTCCACCACTCACTCCTCTTTCCTCCTGCACCCACCCTCTTATAGCCACAAACTTCTGCCCCACATTCTAATACTGCATTTTTAAAACTATCCCAACTCTCTTCAACCCCCCTCCCTACTACTCATACTTGCACTAGCCCACCTTTCTGCCAATAGTTGCTTATATCTCACCCTAACTTCCTCCTCCCTTAGTTTATACACTTTTACCTCTCTCTTACTTGCTGTTGCCATTTTCTTTTTTGCCCCATCTACCTTTTACTCTAACTGTAGCTACAACTAAATAATGATCCGATATATCCGTTGCCCCTCTATAAACATGTACATCCTGAAGCCTACCCATCAACCTTTTATCCACCAATACATAATCCAACAAACTACTTTCATTACGTGCTATATCATACCTTGCATACTTATTTATCCTCTTTTTCATAAAATATGTATTACTTATTACCAAACGTCTTTCTACACATAGCTCAATTAACGGTTCCCCATTTACATTTACCCCTGGCACCCCAAATTTACCTACTACTCCATCCACAACATTTTTACCAACTTTAGTATTAAGATCCCCAACCACAAGTATTCTCTCACTTGGATCAAAACTCCTCTCGTATTTTGCTTACTGGTAAGGAACTGAGAACAATGGAAAAAAAGATTCTGTAATTAAAAATACTGATGTGCTGGTTCAGTTCTGACTTAGGAGATAAACGACTCATTTACCTAAACTGCAGACGAAGTTTAGTCTCTTGTTGTCGAGTGTTAATGCACTGAAACAAGTGTCCTAATTAGTTAAATAAAAATAATAAATTAAGACTTATACTGACCATAATAGGCATTGTAAAGCTATCACTCACTCACACACACACACACACACTAGTGGGTAAAGCTCTTGCTTCACGCACGGAGGGGCCGGGTTCAATTCCCGGTGGGGCAGAAACATTTCGAAGTGTTTCCTTACATACACATACACACACACGTACATACAACAGGCCTAGTGTCTAATTGACATGTGCCTAGGACAAAATGGTAACTAACACACACACACACACTCATTTTTTTCTGCAGAAGTAAACTGGTAAAGTTGTACTTATGGAGTCTAAAGTTATAGTGAATCTTCCTTTAAGTTAGATGCATCGGGCGATTAATGTATCACACGGGAAACACACTATTTTTTTTTTTAATAAAATTGGCAAACTGGTACTTGTGCTTATAACAATCCCAGTATTCTTAGTAGGATACGCGAGTGAGGGGAAACATGAAGCCGAACAGGGAAAAGGCGTTCACAAGGTATCGCATGTAAACCATCACTATTTGAATGTATGATAGTGGTAAATTGTTAACCGGTTACTCAGCCCTTTAAAATGATAATTTCTTGTAAACAACACGCATAAATGCTGAACGTTAAAAGCTGCACGGTAATCCTAAGGGAAAAAAATTGACATCCACTATTGGTATCCTCTTATGAAAGCTACAAGACTCACGATTGCAATCAAACCATACAAAGGGTGGGGTTAGAAACCACGATCAGAGAGTCTAGAGTTTTGAGACTTCTGATCGCGAGTTCTAATCCCACCCGTGGTATGGTTTATGAAAGCTACATAATAAGAGTGATGCTCATTAGAACATTAAAATAAGTCGAAGATCGCTGACAGTAGAGATCATTGTGAGATGTCGTTCCAGGTGAACAGTCTGAGCAACTTACACTACTTCTCTGGACGGCTATAGCGCCAAAATTTACGACACTGGCGAAGAGTTGGAAGGAACTCCATAATGGTTAGTGACCCGCTAAATAGACTCTTGAGGGAGCTCACCATGATAAAAAGTGATCTTAGGGACGTCTTTTTTTTTAGTTGTAGGTAAATTTTGCAGTTCTAGCTGCCGCCTGTGAATGTAATGTGTACATTGAAAAGGTTTGCTGATGAATGATCGTGTGATAACTAACTTGAATTCAGCTAGACATGTTGCTGTGACAGGATGTTGGCCTTGGAAGCATCATCTATACGGATAACATGACTTCATCTCATTAATGCATGTATGGTTTTGACAGTCTGAGATGAGTAATGCATAATCAATTTTATAATGGAATTCAACCTCAGTAGCCCTGGGTTGGACAACCGAGAGCGCTATCCAAGGAACTGGGGTCCAGCGGGAGGACTCAGGAACAATGGGAAGGCGGCTAAGGTAAGGTCATTGCTGTTGCTCACAAGTGCGCGTTACAGAAAACGTAAACATTCTCAAGTGCTCCAAAATAAGCGTAAATAAGTAGAGGTTGCGGCGTGGAAATGCAGAAGCCTTGCACGAAGACGAGTATAGTTGTTAAATGTGGACTACCTTTTTGGATTACTAGTACTGTTAGAGTTCTAAAGAGGCTGAAGAGGAAGTTGCTAATGGTATCCAAATCGCCCGAAGTTACTTCTAAAAATATCACATGGAAAAAAATATATATATCCTGACGTATCCTATAAATTCCCGGACTTGAGTCATATTTCGTCTTCCTCATTACCCACCCACCATTGAATCCAAAAATGGGGAGGCTCTCAGCCAGTGCCGAATTTACCTATACGCTTGGCAGGCTGAAGCCTAGGGCCTCAAAATCTAGGAGGCCTCCGGCCGAGGTGTATAACATCTTTGACACTGTCATAGGCCTTTTTTACTCATGCTGTTATAACGCTCTGTGGTCTCTAAACAACTCTTCAGTAATGTTCCTTGAACTCCATTTCAGAATAATATTGTCTTAAGCCAATAACTCGACACTAGCATTGATTTCTGTATTAATTTTGTCCTTCCAGGAAATCAGCAGTGAGATAGAAAAGTTGACTAAGGCCTCAGTCATTTGTATTCTGGTGTTAATGAGAAGGGTGATACTAGGCGTCAAGCTAACACTCTTTTGAAAAAAAAATAGAAGAGCTGGAATTTGTGTTTATGCTGATTTTTGGACCTGTTTGCTAGGTCATTTTTACAAGGTCATCAAAGCCATTCAGAATCATAATTGTTATAAGAACATAAGAAGAAGGATAATGTGAGTAGTCACTGTGATCTTTTGCATATATATATATATATATATATATATATATATATATATATATATATATATATATATATATATATATATATATATATATATATATATATATATATATATGTCGTGCCGATTAGGTAAAACTGGTCAATTAGCAAGAACTCATCTAAAATTAAGTCCTTTCTAAAATTTTCTCTTATACGTTTAAAGATATATTTTTTCATTTATGTTAATGTAAGAATTTATAATTTTGTACCAAGAGAAACTTTGAAAACCTACCTAACCTTATTACAACATGCGCAATTTAATTTAACCTAACCAAACTAAATATATTTTAGATACGTTAACATTAATTTAATAACAAACAAACACAATGAAATATATTTTTTCGTTATGTTCAGAATGATTTTGGCGAAATTATTGCATACACAAATTTTCACTTGTCTTATATGGCAAGGTGAGCGTTGCTATTTTAGCCAAAATCGCAAGTTTTACCTAATCGGCACGACATATATATATATATATATATATATATATATATATATATATATATATATATATATATATATATATATATATATATATATATATATATATACAGTGAAGACGTGTCTTGTGTGCTCTCTGTGAATTTGAACAAGATGTCCTCTCTTGAGCTACTCTACCAGCAGCTGAAGGAAGAACTGAGGGTAGCTAAGCTTGAGATACAGCGACTGACTGAGGAAAACAAGAGGATTTGTAGTAATCCTCCTGTTGTGAATCCTCAAGTCAAGAAAGGAACCTGGACAGTGGCTGGAATGCATGGGACAAAGTTAAGGATCAAGAGGACGGGTGGAGAGGTAGAAACAACGAAGACCCAGGAGAATGTTGTGGAAACATCGAACCCATTCTCCGTGCTACCCGATGAATGTGAGTCGACTTCTGGGAGCGTCACGACGAACGACACCAAGGAAGGTAAAAACATTGTTGTTGTTGGGGACAGCCAGGTTAGGTACATGGATAGGGCCTTCTGTTTGAGGGATAGGAGTAGGAGACAGAGGGTTTGCTTTCCTGGGGCTGGGATGGAGGATATTGTTACCCTGACGACATCATGAGAGGTAATGGGAGCAATCCTATTTTCTGTCTCAGTGCTGGGGGAACGATGTTGGCAGACGTAGGAGTGAGGACCTGACAGCAGGTTTTGGTCAGCAATAGACATAATTAGAAGAAGGGGGGAACCCTTTAATTTGGGATTTTGCCGGAGAGGGGTTGAAAAGGATGGTGTCCAGGGCAATTGGTGTCAATTGCTGGTGGGCCAATACTGTAAGGAAAAGCAGTAAATTCATTGACAACTGGGGCCCTTTATGGGGAAAAGACATGTATGCCAGGGATGGGGTTAATTATCCAGGTCTGGGTGGGGGATGGCAACTGAGTGGAGGGAGCTGTTAGGCTTTAAACAGAAATGTTAGTGGTATGGGTTTTGGGGGGAAAAAAGTGAAGTCCCAGTTAGATATTATGTTCTAGGAGAACTAGTAATAGGGAGAATAAGGGGATCTGGAAAGCCAGTCATAAAGGGG